>OY293304.1:57873158-57962568 GCA_958502075.1 Orchestes rusci
ATCGTCCATGAACATAGCGACTATCCACTTGAACTTGGTGATAAAATGCTGATTTTTGAAGATGTGTGGAAAATCATAACGGACTATCTCAATTGGCTACTAGATGGGTGGCATCTTGAACACATGCACCCGTCATTTTCATATGATGACTTGATGGCCAACAGTGTACCCATGGACAATGGAATGAAAATAATCTCAATTTCAAAAAATGATCAAATATTGTAATTAACTGAGAACAACACACACTTGACCTTTGTATTGTTAATAAGCATTTTGTAAACATGAGACTTCGGGAACTGAAGCAATTGGATTTTCCTGAGTATTATAATATGATTTTAAATAATTTACATGAATTAATTAGAAATTGTGTAACACATGACCCCATTGAAGATGTAGTTTCAAGTTTTTATAAGGATAACCCTAGCATAGAAAGCTATTGTTTAGCACGAATCATGTATAATGACAAAAGTAGGATTTTGTCTGATTTAAGTCAAATAAAAGAATCTTAATGAAAAACATTGTTCTATCGAAATATATGTATAGCCCTAGAAACATCTCAAAAACCATGGAACCCAAGAGAAGATTTTTACATAGTCCTGATGCTATAACCAAACGAAATTAGACAATAACAACAATTCTACCATTTATTTTTATTCAAATAGTTTTTCATGCACAAATTACAATTTATTCCAAATGAAACATATGGTCCATCATTTTCTTCATATCCGGAATCACCTTCATCAGTTGGAGCAGTGTAGTGCCCCCAACATGGTTTTAGAACTATCTTCAAAACATCCTCAGAAATGTCCAAAGTGGTATGTAGGGTTTTGACAAAATACTCCTGATACAAGGATGAAGCTGGTATGTTGAGCTGATGGATGGTTTTTCGTATTTTTTCAATATTTTCTGGAGTCAACATGATGATGATGATAAATCCCCCAGACTGCTTTTAGGATGAGAACTGAGAGTGCGCTTATAATGTAGTACAGCGACTCAATAATTGAAGTTGAGCAACAACTCCAATCATTTTTATATTGATCCGTGGTGGTGGTGGTGGTGGTGGTAGCAGCGGTGGTGGGGGATGATGTTGGTGAACAATTGAATGTATGGATAGTTATATTTTTCCATATACTGTAACCATATATTTGGTTTTGAAAAATCAACTTTACTTTGTATTCTTTTGCATTTTGAGGTAATGCCACAATAAACATATCATCATTGTAATCCACTTGCGATTTCATATTTAGCCAAGTGTAATTGGTTCTATTGAAACAAATGTGCATCCCTACAACATCGTGGGGTTGATGTACATAGAAAGTTTTATTGAAAATCGCAGTAAGAATAATATAATTTGATGTTAACATCATCATGAATAATGTTGAACTAAAACACAAATAGTATTTTCAACTCTCTATTAAACAACTAACTAGTTTCAATCCATTCATGAAGAAGTATACAATTGCGTAGGCTACACATATAAAAATTATTCGATAGATGACTAAAACAGGTTGGAACGTCTTTTTGAAATACAGGTGGATGTTGCCAATGGTTATCAATGTCCTCGACGTTGATGATTTTGGGAGTATGCGCTGTTGTAGAATCCTGCAGAATGTTTTCCAGAAAATTCTTTTGTTGTTGTCCCCGAACGTAGACTTTATCCACAAAACATATATGTGATATGATGATTGAATGGAGGTCTTCATAGTTGATATATCCAAATGAAAACGGGATTCCATGTTGTTTCATGGTTGCTCTGGACGCTCTTTGTTTGTCCCATAAACGTAACGATCGATATGATACATTTGGTTTGAATATGTAGTGGCTAGTTTGGGCCCCGTTCGTGACCGCCAACTCTTTGACGATGAATTTGTGAGAAAGATTGAATCCTTGAAAATCCATTGCAATCATCTTCATGATGGACTGGTTCTGTGAAAAATAAATACATTTAGAATGCGATTGATCCTAGTTGAAAATAATACTAACTTTGTTTTTTTTTTACATAGCAACTATCTCAAAACTTGGGGTGTACTTCATATCACAAATCTGCGTAATCGATCTTAAAATTATCGCATATTTATGAGGTTGAAATTGATGCACATTTCTTTTGATAAATACAGAAGTACGCTTTGGTAGAAAAACGATATGATCCTCCAACTCTACTCGCGGCACTTCCCCATATTTAGAAAGAACAATATTTAATCCCACAATTGGATACTTTACATCACGAGTTAATTCAATTAATTTTATGGATGTCTTATCCACATAAGAGGTGGTTGCATTGATTTCTGCCAGATTCATTTCTAGAAAGAAAAAATAAAATCAAATACATTCTCTAGTTTGATTATGGGGGGCGCTTACCTGTTGTTGCTGCTGCTGCTAATGAAGGCGAACTGAAATTCTTCTTTAACGCGCCGTCAGTGGTAAATTAATAAATCTCCTCACCTCTCTTTTCCCACTTATTTTCTCAACGAATGTGCTAGAACATCTGCTTAATCTGGTCAGAACGTGTATAATCGAGCTCAAACCAATGGGTTATTAAAAACGAGTCACTACAAGTCAACATTAATTTTTTCCGGAGTACACAGATGTATGGAGGATATTTTTTTTTTAGATTTGGCTGAGACCACTATTTACAATTTTCACTATGGTTACATGAAAAATTGTTTTGCAAACTGTACCATTCTAAACACTGATACAGTTGAATTATCTTGATAAAATAGCTTCAAAAGATGAAGTATGTCATTCAATTTCGCTAGAAAATATTATAGATGATCCAAGGATAATTGGATCTATCTGTAAAAGAAACGCTCTACTCATCCATAATTGGAATGATCATAGTTTTGAATGTAGGAGATATTGTCTTTGTGTGGAGCATTATGTACTTGAAGATTTTAATATGAATATTTGTAGAAATTGTAGTTTCGGGTTTATACAATTTATGAATAATAGATTTAAGATAGTTGATAAGCATTATCATATCGTTGTGACTTTTCGCCAACTCAAGATACGTGTATAAAGAGATAAGAAATTTTGGAGCGAAAGTTGTTTCATGCAACATTTATTTTGCGTAGAGACTAAAGAAAGCTGTAATTATAGATTGCATTCAAAGTTAGGTAAGAATATAGGTTTCGAATCTCCCGATCCAATCATCGATGATTAGTTGTAAATAAGATATGTTATTTATTAATTTTAACTCCACTGATTTTTGATCAACTCTATCTATATCCACCAAATCTTGAAAATATGTCTTATAGTTTAATAGTTCTCATATTACATATTTGATAAAATCATATCAATATTTAATAAAAGGTGTTGGGTTTGATGAAAGATGAAAATAATAGACGGATTATGATGGACAGATCAAAAATGTACGCGGTAAAACCATTTTACACTGGTGAGGAATTAGAACAAGATACACCTGATATGAAAAAATATGAGGTAGAAAAAAAGGGAATTATGAAATATTTTAATGATAAAGACTAAAAATCATAGGTGTGGAAAAAATGTTGTAAAAATAAAATCAGTTTTGATGATTATTGAGATTCTATCTTAACTCTTCCTCATGGAAATTATTCTATAATGAAATAATATAATATTGTTTGTAATAATTGTAAAAGATAAGTGTTTGTATTTCTCATTAGATATGATAGAATGGATTGCTTTTGCTTTTCTGTTCATATAGTGTTTTAGTAAGTAGGTAGTAAGTGTAAATATGCTTGTATTTGTCCTATCTTTAGATCCTTTTTTGGGTGGAGTATTATGTACTTGAAGATTTTAATATGAATATTTGTAGAAGTTGTAGTTTCTGGTTTATAAAATTTATGAATAATAGATTTAAGATAGTTGATAAGCATTATCATATCGTTGTAACTGTTCACCAACTTAAGACACGTGTATATAGAAATAAGAAATTTTGGTGTGAAAGTTGTTCCATGCAACTTTTATTTTGCGTAGAGACTAAAGAAAGCTGTAATTATAAATTGCATTCAAAGTTAGGTAAGAAAATATGTTTCAAATCTCCCGATCCAATCATCGATGATAAGTTGTAAATACTAATGTGATAAAATCATATTAATATTTAATAATGTTTTGACGAGTAAATTATTTTGATATACTTATTACAGTGATGAAATGAAATGATCTTAGTGTAAATTTATTTCATGAATACCTATGAAATAAAGACTTTTAATTTGATTGTGCTGTGTGTATTTTACCGGATAATTTCTCAGATATGGTGAGTATGTCCGTTCTTCTTATTGATTATGAAATGATGAAATCTACTCATCTGTTGGTCAATTTTATAACACCCCAAAATTTATCTCGTTCTATCTTTAGTATATCATTAAACTGTTCTACACCTTTTGGTAACGAAATTATGTAGGTATACTTATCACAGTGATACAATAAATAATCATTTTAATAAAAAAAAAATATATTTCATGAACATCAAATCATGGTTTTTAATTTGACTGTTTTGTGCAATTTACTTGGTGTTGCTATAACATTAAACTGTTCAAGTCTTTTCCTTATTGATAGCAATATAAGTTGAAATATTTCTTGGAATGATTTAGATCTAAATGCCGGTATTTTCTAATGAACCATAGCTTCAAGTCACTGACCTTCTTATAAGGTATTTTTTTCAAAAATCTAGCATCAGCTCACCAACTCCAAACATCGCACTCCACATAATAACTCTAATTGCGAATGATTAAAGAATTCAATCAAAAGTATCATCACCATCTATATATTCAAAAACTAATTAACTCAAAATATGAAGATTCCTACATTTTCCAAATCCCTTATTACAAATATTCTCCGCTAAGTGTCACAATAAGCCCCAATCCATACCTTTTTGACCATCTGGCACGAGACCACTTCGAAATCCTCTCCCAAACGCCACACTCAGGTAATCAAGCATCCCAAATACAGCTTTTTGTTGTTCTTGCGTTGAATCTCTATAGAACCTTTCAATTTGTTCTATTTTTGTGTTGAATATAATATCATGATATATACATAATAATTAACATTATATTTTCTTTTCTGAAACTATCAACAGGTGATAAAGGAGAATTTCTAATGACTCATAGTCTCTGGTTAAATAATTAAACCCCTCATAAAAATGCTATAACTAATGAAAAAATCTACACATCTCTCTCTCTTATTGAATTCCTGTCAATTATCAAGATCAAGCCTACAAAACATCTCAACGTCAACGTTACATCAAATGCCCACCAAAAACCCGACCTATCCCAAAATCCCTGATCTCCCACAAAACACCATACTTGACTCCAAAATCCCTTATCCTCCCACAATATCTTGATCTGCGCCAAACGTATACAGAATTTATTAATTCGTTCTGCAAGTTCACTCATTCTCGTTCTCAACAAATGCAACAACACCAACTTATTATTCGTAACAATATTATAAAGTATGCTTTTTCTAGAATCATATAAAGCTTCATCAGGTCAATGAACCTTCCCATAGGCATTCCTTTTAAAAATCCGCTCAACCAAACATCGCACGCCATCTTATAATGCTCAACGATTAAATAACTCAAGAAACTATGAAGAAACCTCTATTTTTCAAAGCTCCTTATTACAAAGCTAGGTGGCGCATCAAAACATCGCAAACGTCATTGTCACTTCAAACGTTCACCATGAAAGCTGCAATTCCAAAATCCCTTATCTTCCCACAAAACACCATAAGCGGCAACACCGCACGACGCAACCGACAACATCGCCATCACATCGATCCTGTCATTTGTCAGTAACGACGCTACAACCCGCCGCCGCCACAAACGTCAATGTCACTTCAAACGTCAACCATAAAAGCTAAAATCACAAAATCCCTCATCTCCCCACAAAAACACCATACGCGGCAACACCGCACGCAGCCGGCAACACCGCTCACACATCAATCCCCAGGGATCAACGCTACAATAGACCACCACACCAAAAAGCCGGTAAAAGTGAGGTTAGGTACAGAAAGTGAATTAGAACCGGCTTACACTGTCCACTGGGCAAATAAACAATACATTATGCGTAGGTACCCTACTTCAATTTGCAAGTACCAATATTTGCAGTTTCTATTCACTTTTCGCATTCTCCAGAAAATTAAACATTTTTTATATATCCTATACCTACCTTAAAAAAAAAATTGACATTTTTTCTGGCACGTTTTAAAATGTAAAGGTTTATTCGGAAGCCTTGGAAACAGGGTAAATATCTATTTTCAACCATTGAACTTTTATCTAAAACTGTTTTCCAAACGTCAAATTAAAAAGTGAATTGCGGGGTCCATTAAGCTGTGCCCTGTACAAGGTTTTTTTATATATTGATTCAGACCCCCTTTATCTTTTTTATTTGACGTTTCTGACAAAAATGTCCCTTCATAAAAGTCTATTGATTGGTTTCGAGCAAATTGTTGGAAAAACTATATTTCGCTTTTACAGGAAGAAAGACTGGGCGTCGTCAAAATTTTTAATTCGAATTGAAAGGTACAGGCAAAGAGGGCGAAATGTCAAAAATTTAATTTCGAGATAAACGCGAGGTTTTAAGAGCTCTAAAAAGTGATTATAATAATAATTGTAAAAGTAAGCATTCTTACTGAAGACTTTAACCTTATTTTTAATAAAAAAAACGAAAATAAGACAGTTGAGGAAGTATCCAATAAATAATTCATCTTGACTGTGTATGAAATAATCGAGGAAATAATGGAATAGGTATTCAAGTAATATGAATGTCCTTTCTTATTTGAGAACAATCGGTTCCTGTAGAATATCTGGGTATTCTACTATAATTAAATGGATTTTGTTAAGAATTAAGAGTCGAACAGTGATAACTGAAATTGATGTTTTAATGAATGACAGTGACAACAAATTCTAAAACCTAACTAGTGACCACATTGTTCAATTATTTCGCAATATATTCAACACTTCCTCTCAAAATAACTTATATCATCTGGTCACTGAACAACTTCGTTTTTCGGTCTCACTCCCAACATTGATCTTAACATGTTAAATCTTGCCCATGTTAAAGGTTTTGTCATGATATCTGCTACTTGAAATTGGCCACTCACATGTTCAAGTTTAATTAAACCCTCTAGTACCTTTTCTCGAACAAAATGATACTTAATATCAATATGCTTTGATCTCTTGTGAAATTCAGGATTTTTGGCCAACTTGATAGCACTTGCATTATCCACAAGCAGTGTAGGAATAAAATTGAGCATGTCTGTCACGTCCCTTAGCAAACATGTCAACCAAATAACTTCCTTAGCACCTTCACTAGCGGCTACGTACTCAGCTTCGGTAGTTGAGAGTACCACACTTCTTTGCTTTTGACTAGACCAAGTGATTGCACCTCCAGAAAACTTGCACACAACACCAGTTCTGGAACGTCTCGTACTCAAATCACCAGCAAAATCGGCATCGCAGAAAGCTTCTAAACCTTCCTGTGATTTAGTTGAGTCATAAAATATTCCATAGTTCATAGTTCCTTGCAAGTATCTAAATATTCTTTTAACCATGTTCCAATTTGATAATGTTGGCTTCTCCAAAGATTCTGATACTAGACACACTGCATAGGTCAAATCTGGACGTGTAGCCATCATCAAATACATCAAACTACCCACTGCTTGGCGATATGGAACTTCTTGAGAATCAAGTTCAGTTTCATCTTCTGCAACACTTTTCTCAATTGGGGTTTTCACAGCATTACAACTTGACATACCAAATTTGTCCAATACTTTTCTTGCATATGCTGCCTGATTTAGAAAAATTGAACCATTTTCTAAATGTGTTATTTCCATTCCCAGGAAATATACCAAATTTCCAACTTTTATCTGAAATTCTTGTCTAAGTTTGTCAACAAATTTCAACATGTCACTTTGACTTGACGCTGCCATTAATCCATCATCAACATATAGGGTGATCAATAACTTTCTGTTGTCGTCAAAATGTACAAACAAACATGGATCTGCACTGCTACACACCATCCCCTGCTTCGTCATGAATTCAACAAATCTTTCATTCCAGCATCGTGGTGCTTGTTTTAAACCATATAAGCTTCGATCCAGTTTGCAAACTCTTCCAGTGCCATCTTCATATCCGTCTGGTTGTCTCATATACACCTCTTCTTGAAGTTTGCCATATAGAAAAGCTGTTTTTACATCAAATTGCAAGAGTTCTAATTTTTCAGCTGCTGCCACGCTCAGTATAGTACGAACTGTGTCAAATCTTGCAACAGGACTAAAAGTCTCTTCATAATCAACACCTGATTTTTGAGTGAAGCCCCTGGCTACTAGTCTGGCTTTGAATCGGTCCAAGGTATCATCGGCTTTGATTTTTAATCTGAAAACCCACTTATTATCAACTACCTTTTTTCCTTTTGGAAGCTCTACAAGGTGCCAGGCCTTATTTTCTTCCAACGACAGTATTTCCTCCTCCATTGCTTTACGCCACTGATCTGCTTCTTTGGATTCTATTGCTGTTTTGTAAGACGTTGGTATATCACCCTCAGCAACCATGACATAATCTTGCATCCATGAAGGACATCTAGACTGACGTTTTTCAAGTGTTTCGATTGCAACTTCTTGATCAGACCTACATTGATTTGAACCATCAGATAATACTTCCTCTGAAATTTCTGGTTCTCTTCTACTTGATGAATCTCTTTGATTTATGATTGCGGCAATTTCGTCATCCACTATCTCACATTGTCTTTCTTCCTCTTCATATTCAATATCAGATCTTCTGTAGTTCATGGTTATACCCAACTTTCCTTTAGAAAACGCCACTACTTTTTCTGGTTTATCCTTTTCTGATTTGAATATGACATCTCGAGATAGTATAACCTTGTCTGTCTTTGGTATCCAAACACGATATCCATCCTTGTCACCACAGTACCCGACAAAACAACCCTCTTCGCTCTTCTTGTCCCATTTACGACGGCGTGGTTTTGGTACGTGAACAAAACAAGTAGTACCAAATACTCGTAAATGATCCAAACTCACAACTTCTCGTCCTGTCCATAGTTCAACCGGAGCTTTTTCTTCGACGGTAGTTGCAGCTGTTCTATTTAAAACATAAGCTGTTGTAGCGATTGCTTCTGCCCACAATTTTATTGGTACATCTTTGGCATGTATCATGGATCGTGCACTTTCAACCAATGTGCGATTCTCTCGCTCTGCCACACCGTTTTGCTCTGGTGTTACAGGCATTGACTTTCTAAAATTAATACCCCTGGATTCAAGAATTTTCTTCACATCGTGATTGTCAAATTCTTTACCACCATCACTCATGAATTCTTTTACAGCATGACCCATTGTCCTCGCTTCATTCATGAACGTTCTCAGGCATTCTGCAACTTCAGATTTTTTCTTGATGAAGAAGACACGTCGAAATCTTGAAAAATCATCTTTGAAGCAAACATAGTATTTTGCCCCACCCAAAGATTCTTGTTCCATTGGTCCACAAACATCGGCATGGATAAGTTCACCAACTACTTTTGGTCTGTAGTCTTCTCTCGTACCAAAACTCCGTCTGTGTTGTTTTCCATACATACAACCATTACAAAAATCCTCTTGATTTTTCACATTCATTCCATATTTCTTCAAAACTGACTTCACATGACGTTTATTTTGGTGACATAAACGTTCATGCCATAGCTGTACAGTGTCTTCTTCAGAGGCTACATGTATTTCTGCACTAGCTCTTGGTAAAACCACTCTCAAATTTAATGCATACAACCCTCTGTCAGTCTTCTTTCCAGTCATACAAGCGACCCCATTCTTCATAAATGTGCAACCATGTTTATTGGCGTGAAAATTGAACCCTCTTTCCATATTTCTACTCACAGAAAACAAGTTTCATCCAATCTCAGGCACATACCATACATCAGCCAAATAATTTTTGGTCCATTTCCTGTTGATCCACATTTCTACGTTGATTATTCCACTACCATGAGCAAAAATTATTTCTTTGTTTCCAACTGTGACTTGTTTTGGCATCGAAAAAGCTTCATACGTTGAAAAATACTCTTTTCTGTAAGTCATGTGTGCAGACGCTCCAGAATCAGCCAACCACAATGCTTTTTCATCATTCATATCAATTGTACAAACAAAAGCATCTCTATTTGACTTTTCTTTCTTCTGATTTTCTAGCTCTTGCTTCATTGGACAATTTTTTACAAAATGGCCAACCACATGACATCGAAAACACTTTTTCTGTCTCTTGGGTTCTTTCTTAACATTTTTTGCCATTAACGCACTCGAATCATTGGATTTTTCAGGTAGTCTCATCTCAATCAACCTCAGTCGCTCCATCAATTTATTAACTGTTCGTTCTTCTACAGGAACTGATTCCCAAACACTCTTGAATTCAAAATATTCAGTAGGTAAGGTGGACATTATGCGACTCATCAGCAATAGGTCAGGCAATTCGACTTTTATTAGCCGTTTCAGTTCATCATTTAACTCGGCAAAATTACGTTGTAACCTTCCAATATACGTGGCAATATTCTCAGTTGTAGATTTTTCACACGTGAAAAATAATTCCATCAGACGATCTACTCGTTGTCCTGAACTTTGTTCGTATATTGAAATTAACTTATCCCAAACTGATTTTGCTGAATAACATGTTGCAGTGAGTTCAACATTAGAATCATTCAATGAACTAACCAAGATTAACTGGGCTAATGCCAATGCGTCGTGTTTTTCAAACTCTTTGCTTAAATTTTCGTACCTGGTTTTCTCTTCAGCTGATGCACCTTCTACTACACTTTCAGGAACCTTCCTCTCACCAATTACAATGTCCAGGACACCTTGATGTCGGAGAAGCAACGAAATTTGTCTTTTCCATTTCGTCCAGTTACTGGCTCCTTCAAGCTTCTCAATTTGAGCTTTAAAATCCATTTCTCTATAATATAGATTGGCTTATAACGTTACTGGGCCCATAACCTGTAGAATATCTGGGTATTCTACTATAATTAAATGGATTTTGTTAAGAATTAAGAGTCGAACAGTGATAACTGAAATTGATGTTTTAATGAATGACAGTGACAACAAATTCTAAAACCTAACTAGTGACCACATTGTTCAATTATTTTGCAATATATTCAACAGTTCCTATTGCATAAAACACTACCATTCAGGCTTTTTTTCCAAATCAGTTTCATTTTTTCGTTGTTACCTATTCACGAATAAAAACAAACATTTAAACTTCCTGAAGATCGAAAAATCCTCATTTTCATGAATAAAATATGATGATGCCTACACTCTACACCACTGGATCCCTCTCCAGTCAATGCTCAATGCAAATTTGACACTTACCTGTGAATGGTGATTTCTGGATCCGAATGGTCCAGTTTTTGACACAGAAAGCACAATCTTACCATTTTTCACAAATAAAGTCACAATACAACACTTCACAAGCACGAAAGTAGAAGTTTTCAAGTTGAAACCCCATGGCATCACCGCACTACCTTCAAAATCGATACCTGCTGTTTAAAGGCAGCGTTGCCGTGTACTAGGACTAATATTTACCATGTATCGCCTGTATCCAATGCACAAAAAATCATTATTTAATGAATGTTAGTAATTAAGCTTTGAGTAGCACAAAAATGTTTCACATTATTTATGATATGAAATAATATCATCATTAGACACTATCACCGTTTTTCAACATTGAGTTGATTCACACGAAACCATGGTTGTAAATGTGTCTGATTATGCGATAATCTAGAATAGTGAACCTTGATGCTCCTTCTTGAAAAATGAACAATACTCAATCCTCCTTGATTTTCATTGTATCATGTCTTATCAATCAATTTCGTACACAGAGGAATTTTCATCGATGAAGATTTGCCCAAATCGGCAACCGCGTCCAAAGCAGGTCAGTTTTCGGCGACGCAGATAGATATAACTCGACAAGGATAGCGATACAGTGAATTTCTCAAGACATACGTCCAAAATTGGATGATGGTGCCATTATTTTTGAAGGTTTCCTTCTCTAAAGCCTTATAAAACTCAATGTCTAGGTAACACCCTGTATTTCTATTCGAAAACTTATTTTATTATAAATAAAACGACTACATATTTGACTAAAATATTAGGTATTTGAAAATTCACAATTTTTATTTTTATTTTAAATCTGCATTCTAACGATAACGTACAAGATCACTACGGTAAAGTGGAGATAGAATCCACAATTTTTGAGAAAAAAAAAATGCAATATAACAACCTTTCCGTTTAGCAAAACATCAAGTTGACAAAACATTTAGGTATTTCAAATCACACAATGAAATCTTGGAATTAACCTCCATCGAAATACTCATCTATAAACAAAATTGGAAATGTTCTGAAAAAAAACTTGTTTTCTAGCAACTTTCCTCCTTGGTATGGAAAGATGCACATAGAAAAGACTTAAACGCATCCATTTGATTTGATAAGAAACGTTTGCATGGATCTAGAATACTTTCCATCACTGAGGGTTCTTTTCCAACTGCAACTCACCGGACAATTAATGTGAACGCACGAACGCCATATCTTCTTTGGGCCTTATACGTCTTGAGTTTTCCTAAGATTGGAGTTTAACCATCGCGATATAGTTGATTGCCCCTCTGTATAGGATAGGAAGCTCATTTTATCTGGGGACTTTCGAATTATTATTTTTTTAAATAGTTTATCTGAAAATTGTTATTCATCAGTGTTGAAAAAAATTCGGCATCTCTCCGCACCAAAAAGTGCGGCTTCTCTCCTTTATGGCAAGTCGGCGAAGAAAAACACAAAACAAACATCTTCATAATACCCCAAATAATCCTGCAGGGGATGTCAATTTATTTCATTTCAATAATCAAAACATACATATTATGTACATGTAAACCCAAGGTTAATTGATTACTATCAATCAACCTTGATGTAAACCTATGTTTTCCTTGAATTTTATTTTTTTTTTCAGGTTAATTTTCATAAACATTTCAAGGAAAACATGTTTTCAAATTTTTTCACAAACTTTCGTCAAAGACAGCACTGCATCATGGCTTTTTTTGATAGTTTTTCTAATAAAAATATGTTTTTTCTCTAAAACGGTTCATTTTATCGATAATGAACAGGAGCACCTTTTTTGTACTTGAAGGTTCAAGCTATCCAAATTTATTTTTTTCAAGTCTTTATCGTACAGGTTGTTGAAAAGTTCAGCAGTTAAATGTACAACCTAGTCCACCCCTAGAAAACTAAATGGGGTAAATGTATCTCAAGGCCACTATTTTAACAGGCCCTTAGTAGTGTTCATCATATAAGATGTTCATCGAATTATATATACAGTATGTCCCCGGATCGACGCATGATCGGCGCTGAAACTGACAAAAAAAAATGAATTAAAATTTCATCTACTGGGGTTCAGCCCTGCTTGGATGGAAACTAATTTCTTGTCATAATTCTAGTTTCGAAAAAACAAGTGTGTCCTGGAAATAAACCTAAAAGCTCTTTCCCTCACCAGTAAAAAGGTTCTTCTATAAGAGATACGACAAAATGTTATTGAAGAAAATTGTTCAGAATGGAAAACTCAGTGAGAAAGCAAATTTTCAAAACCCTCCGCCTACTTTGATATTCAGCCTTATGCTGTATAATTATCATTTACGTTATACATATTTAACAAACATACGGTATCCGAATATAACAGCTAACGTGTGTCATAAGGTGTGTCATAACGTAAGATGCCGAAAATGCTATGCTGTATCACGGATTTCAGATCTATGTTATCTTGTACCTTGTACGTTATATCGTACGTTGTCAAAAAGGAAACAAGTTTTTCCCCCAGAAAGAGAGAAAGCGCGAAGCGCAAAGGGTACATGTTAGAAAAGGATGGAATAATTTAGCAGCCCATCGAACCATGCGTCCGGTTTAACAGTTTAGTTTATTTTACTGTTTGTGTTGATCACAACTCTGCGTGCCAATATGTTGAGGTTGGAAAAATGTAAAAGGAAAACAATACGAAGATCTTTTAGAGTCCGGTGAAGAGAACAAAGTTACTCTTGATGGAAAAACGAAGCCGTTGAAGGCGACAAAAGTCCACTATTTCATGGGAAATATTTTCGCAAATTTTAAAAATTCAAGAGGCCAATAGACCGCAAAAAAATGCGGAATAATGAAGAAACCTTTCTTCATTATTCCTAAGTCAAATAGTGTAATATTTATTAGTTTCTAAATGAAAGAAATTGGGCTTTTAGATATTGGGTGGGAAGTTAATACACGCCGGAAAAGCCGTGGAATCTAGCAGTGCATGCATGGACTGGTGGAATAGTAGCTTCCTCAAAAAACTCGCTTTTCTTCAACTGAAAATCATCACTACTATCCCGGAAAATGCTTCGTAGTTCTCTTGACAGTTGACTTGACTGAGCGGCACAATCCTACAATGATTGCAGGAGAAATCGCATCATCATTCACTGGAAGTCTACATGGCAAACCGTGGAGATCTGATGTCTAAAAAAAACATGAAAAGATGCTTTGTAAGATATACGCATGCAGGGGCTCTTAGATGTGCGGATTGGATGAGTATTATGATCATTAATTAATTATCAAATACATAACCTCACTTTTTGGTTTTTTCTACCCCCTAAACTCGTTGACTTTCCAATTCCTTTCTCCAATTAATTCTTCTGCAACAGCTAAAGGAAAAACTACACCGAAATACATACGGTTGCCTTTCTGAGGAATTTGTATTGTCAAACTGTTAAGCTACTCAGCTTCAAAAACGCTTCAAGTTTCCATAATACTCATAACAGCATGCATGTCAACAGTACACGTTATACGGAGGCTGTTATTTCGGAAAATAACATTCGACCATAACGTATATACGTTATGTAGATAACGTAAACGCTGATACAGCATAGCGATTTCAGGAAAATAACATATTAGGCGCATAACGTTCATGTTATATTTAACGTAAATGATACAGCATATGACTGATTATGCATTTTTCCATTCCAAGTTTTCAAAATAGCATGAAAATGAATTTGATATTGATATAATATAATATGTATAATAATATAATATAATATAATATATATAATATAATCTAATCTTGATATTTTGATGGTTTATTTGTGTTTTTTGAATTTTCAGATACTTTTTCACTTTGCAGAATTGCGTAATTCATCATAAAAAAAAAATTGCTGAAGAAATGTTCTATATTTCTTCAAAATATCAAAGTAGGCGGAGCGTTCTCTCCAATAACATTTTGTCGTATCTCTTATAGAAGAAGCTCTTTACTGGTGGGAGAAATAGCTTTTGGGTGAATTTCCAATAAGACATGCTTGATTTTTCGAAACTGAAATTATGACCTCTATGGGCCAATATCTCCGTAGGGAGGGCCTCTATGGAAAAGAACTATAGGAACTTATCATCATCTTCTCTCATGTTCTACCTGTGTCCGAGAGATTTTCAACATTTTCCGGGACACCCTGTATATTCTTCTAATCCAATTTTACCGGCTGTTGATGTAATGTGTCATTAAAGGAACTGGTGCCAGTCCACTCCAGTAAATGACACATTCCAGTACAGTATGGAATAAAAAACTATTAGATATTATGCTGTTCACTTCACTGATATTTTTAGAAGGCATATGACACTGCTTTCTTACTTAGTTATTTGGTTTATTGTACCACACCGGCGCCGTCTTTACGAAAAGTTTTTCCCTTTTCTAATGAAAAGAGAACATCAATTCAATTGTTTTATCATTTTTAGTTTTAGCTGCATTTGGAGAACAATATGATGAAATTGTTGTTGAATCGACATTAAACGTGAAAGGAAAGCCAAACGGAACCAGACAGACCAAGGTGCCGATTCTGGGACCGATAGAAGGGTCATATCGAGAGAAAGAGAGAGAGAGTGAACGGAGAAGTCTGGAGGTGATCGTCTATTTCTCTCGCTATGACCGTTTTATCGGTCCTAGAATCGGTACCCAGAAGTGCTTCTGGTAATCCATATTTTGTTTATGATGGTGCAGTATGAGAACATCTTTATTTTCTCATTTCTTCATCAAAATTATCGGAACATTATCTTACCTTCACACTATCAAGTGAAAATTCCGAAACATGCTTCTTCTTCCTTAAGTGTAAATATCATCAAACTATGGATCAATTCAACTCTCACAAACATGTTTCAACATTATTTTCCTTGAAGGCCTGTTTATCAAATGGGGGCGTACTCTAACTCTGGGTCAACTAAGTCATTGCCAAATGGACAAATGTCAAACATGTTGAGGTTATTCTAAGTTTATTGCGTCAACTCAGGCCTTAACTCAATTGATAAACAGGCCCTAAGTCAAAATGTCATTATATCCATCAAAAGATTTCTAAAAATCGTTACAGCTTCTGATGGGCAAAGCCAATCCTATACTTTTGGACCTAGCGGTCTCGTCGGACCTGGTTCTGGTTCTCAGCACTATAGGTTACCAAAAATACCAAATGGACACACATTTATTAATGTATCGTTTGAAAACTTTTCTGATACATCCGGTAAGGGTTCTCTTCATATAATTATATGCCAGGGTGTTTGGTCCTTTTGTTTGGAAGACATATCGTTTTCTATATTTTTTGTTACAGGATCTGTCATCGTAGGAGGAGTCCCAGGAACAAATACCCAGATAATCAGCAAAAAAAAATTGATTGTCAATAGGGGATAACGCCATACAGAACTTTGTTTAATTGGACTCAATAAATTTACTGAAAGAATACTATGTCTGTCCATAATTTCTTGGAATATGATAAACTCTGTCACAATATGGGTTGTGACATATGTATTAAGAGACCACAATTTTTTTTTGTGTAAAGAAAAATTGATAGCTAATAATTCAGAAAAATTACACTGAAAGGGTCTGTGGTGAGTGAGAATATAAAATATATGCTCGCAGGTAAGCCTAACCAAAAAATCAGTAAGAATTGGTAGTACTTGACAGACGGTTTGTTGTTTTCTGTTGCACAAGTTACCGGAAAAGTAATTATTCGAGTAATAAAACAAGTCAAATCATTCCATACTCCCTTATTTAATGTTTAATTATCACGACCTTGTGATTATATTATGAGTAACTACATGCGTTTTTTGCATTTTCAACAGATCTATATCAATAAATAGATAAGACTAAATATGAGTTATTATTCAGAGCATCATGAAACCCAAGAAACTAACAAATAAAACCGCGAATTTGGGATTCATGTGTGATCCAGAACTACACGTACTATTTTTCAAAGACCATCCTATTGGACACTGGCACAGCATATTCCTGCACACAAATGTGCCTCCCAGAATGACAGTGCAATCAGTATGTGTTGTGCAGAGAGAACCTGGATCTGTTATTGCAAAAACATTAGATAAACTGACTAAGCTTACATATAGATTACTCACACTTTTGAGGGTAGCATGATCCATTGACATCCAGGTATTCTTCTGAACATAAACACTGCTTCATATTGGTAGTAGTACCATTCATATTTACGTCTTGACATGAAGTATTTTCTATATTTTGACACTGTTTGTCCATCTCACATTCATCATACATGTTTTTGGCAGCTTTTGAAATAATCGTCTTGTATAATTTCAATAAATCAACTGTAATAACTAACCTTTTAAACATACTAGTTCATTAGTAACGTATTCATCCCGACATTCACACATCATATTTGTTTCATTGCAGTAGGCATTTTCAATATGGCTACAGTTTCTCACTTCGCATGACACTCCAATTTCTGTTAATAGTTAGAGAACTCCAATCATTGATGTTTATCAAGATAGTAATTTTATCTTTGAATAAGAATATTGAAACACCATGTTAGAGAATCACACGGTAACATCAATATCACAAAAGGTAGGTACTACATTTAATTTTATTCAATTTCAGAATCTTTATCAGGAAATATTACTTTTTTCTTGAGATGTTACTCTTCTCTCCTGTCTCTACTTTATAAAATAAAATAGGTATAATTAACGCTTAACGAACCACTTCGTAACAAAATAAATACACATTAATGCAGAACTCAAGGAATTTTTTTATCGGGTTATGGGGGGTATTTGATATTATTGAAAACCAATAATATTTGCAAGTGATAAACAAAATAGCTTTCCACCCCTTTCTTTCACGATATAAAAAAGGTATAACTTTATTTTTATGCGGATGAGTCATTCCGGACAAACGTCATCAATTTTGATGATAGAAAACACAAAAAAGTTCACTTTAATGAGAAGAATTTGTTGTAACGAGTGTCCCACTAAGAATGACTGTCGGCTGTAACTCGGAAAGTTTTGGCCGTATGTCATGCGGAAAAAAAAAGATTTATCAGTAGAAAGACCATGAAAAATTGCTGGATATCGTTTTCAAGTCTCTAGAACGGACGCTAGAGGGCATATAACTGCTAAGGCGAATCAAAAAATGGGATTTTTTCAAAACTTTGCCTTGTTAAGGGGTATTTCAAATAATGGCATCATAATCTTTAGAAAATTTGAAATATTTTTTGTTTAAACTATTTTGCCCTAACTGCCAAAATAAACTGGTGGAGGGAGGTTAGACCTGTTTTTATTCAAATGTCAATAACTTCGGACTGAATTATGGGAATCAGACAAACAAGGTCTTATTTCAAAGAGCGTTCCTTCCTCTATATTCTACGTTATGAACAATAATAATATGCATTTAACAGTTGCCGCTAGAGGGCACTATCATACAACTCCTCATCTTCTCAAACATCACGCGATTTTCAGAAAATTACAAATGCAACAGTATGTATTTTTTTAGCTAAAAGTAAAGAGAAAATGAAAGCTTCACAAGTCTACTAAACCGCAACTTGATATCTCTTTTCAAACCTGAGATATTGGCAAAAATAAAAATAAATACGAAAAAATTTGCTCTTCAAGTATATCTAGGTACTTTATATCATGATACGATATTAATAATATTAATCATTGTTAACTGTTGTAGTACATAGCGCCATCTATCGGCAGGATTTGTCAATCTTAGGATGGAAACAACAAGGTCGTGGATAATCCTCCCGATAACATTCCATTTACTTGTCAGCTCGACACTAACCCACTTGGAACTGTTCTCTTCAGTCTGACTTAGACCCATAGCCATACTGATGAGTCCTAGTAGGACGAAACGTATATGGATTGGTCATGGTCAGACTGAGAAAACAATTTCAAGATTTTCCTTTTTCACCGGGAGGATTATCCACGAACTTGTTGTAGACGATATGGCGACCAATGGTAGTAGTCTTTCACTAGATTGATGGGAATTTCCATCCTAAGATTGACAAATCCTGCCGATAGATGGCGCTATGTACTACAACAGTTAACATTCCATTTACTTGTCAGCTCGACACTAACACACTTGGAACTGTTCTCTTCAGTCTGACTTAGACCCATAGCCATACTGATGAGTCCTAGTAGGACGAAACGTATATGGATTGGTCATGGTCAGACTGAGGAAACAGTTTCAAGATTTTCCTAATATTTATTAACTTTATATTACCAGAATGTCAGATGGATTAATAATAAAATAATTAATTAATAATATTCTTGATACCATTACTGACGGGTATTCATGCACTGGCACCGGCAGAACGCGCTTTCTATTGTTTTTTGTGTAGATTTTTGAGGATATGTTATATTAGGCGGATTTTGGCGTTAACCAGGTAACGATTTGTTGTTACCAGGTTTGGTGAGTGATTGGTAACTGTATCGATAACAGCTCGGGATCAAACCCCAAAACGTTCTGGTCATTAAAAGTATTATTCATGGTATGACGTAGCTACTTGATTAGGTACCTCCCAAGGGAATTGCCGCTACTGCGAAGAAAAGACAAGTTAGAAAATTCGTAACCTGGTTAACGCCAAAATCCGCCTATTATATTTGTAGGGTACGTACAAGAGGCGCTTTCGGGTGACGCCTTTTTAGGAGCTTTGCACTCCGCAGCAACTCAAGAGCACTCTGGCGAATAATTTTATGAGTTCCAGTGACGCCCGAGTGCTCATTAGCTACTCAGAGCAGCTCATAGCTCGTGAAATGCGTCACCCGAAAGCGCCAGAGATCAGTATACGGTGTGTCGTGTGTCCTCTCTGAAGTCGCCCACCCTGTATTAGGATCGATGATTTTTTGTTTAAAACACACATTCTGGGATTTTATTTACAAATTAGAACGAAAATTACAATTAGAACGTACAGGAAGACTCAATGAGCAGTATAAGTATTAAATTGACAAATAAACAAAAAAAAATAAGCAAAACAACAGGTTGCCTCACTTTTACGGTCATGACGTCATCTGTGACCAGTGTTGCCAGATGATCCCTATCAAAATCAGTAGAAAAGAAACCCATGGGCGAAATCAGTGGATCTACTGTTAAAACAGTTAGTACTTCTAGCAACCTTTCGAATGACACTTGACACGATACGATGCTGACCGATGCAATCGAATGACAGGATTCAGTCTACTGCAGACGCTAGACACCGATGACGTCATATTTTCTCCCCCTCCGTCACTTACCTCAGGTAATAGGTTGTACCTAGGCGGATTTTGGCGTTAACCAGGTGACGATTTGTCGTTACCAGGTTTGGTAAGTAACTGGTTACTATATCGATACAGCTCGAAATCAAACGCCAAAACGTTCTGGTTACTAAAATAAACATTTATGGAATGATGTAACTACTTAATAAAGTACCTCTCGGCCGTATTTTCCGTTCGTACTTAAACTCGTTTAAGATTTGATGGCGTTTAACTACAAGACTTCGTATGCACCGACGAAATTAGACACGTTCAAGTCGGTAAAACGCATTCAAAGTTAAACGTCCGGTTTGGAGCGTTTTAGGATTTAAACGGCTTCAATTGTGGCGGAAGATGCGTGCGTCTTGAAAAGATATATCATGACATAATATGAACTAATCTGCTAATACCACCGAACATATTATTATTTATTATATAATAATTGATAAATATTTGCTTGGAGTTCAAAACAAGTTATACCTATCCAACATCCAACCATATGAAACATGCAAATGCAGATATATCCAGAAATGTACAGGGTTCTTTTATATATTGAATTGGACACCCCTTCATCTTTTTTATTTGACGTTTTTGAAAAATCTGTCTCAAAAAATATAAGTGTAATGGTTTTGAATACATTTTTGAAAAATATCTATTTCGCATATACTGGGTTCCTCAGAAAGTCAAAATCAGATATTATTTTAATATCATTAGCACAAAGAAGGAGTTTTGTTAGGTTTTCATATCTTTATTTTTTCGAGTTAAAATCAAGTAGGTATTTCTTCTTCACTAAAATATACCTACACCAAGTGTAGCGTTACTAAATCTTAGTTATCACGCTTGTAGCAAACCATTAGTCTAGCAAAATCTTGAATCAAATGCCTATTTTTCATTCTTAATTTCAAAACAAGATGCCTATATTAATTTTGTTATTTGTGTTAAATTCTTTAAATTTTGATAAAAATCTACAGTTTTCAAGGAAACTTCAGAAAAAGTAATATTTTATCCCCATATACAGGGACCGGCTAAAATATGGAACAAATTCATCAAATGCATCTTTGAAAATCTCGGCATTACAATTTTCCAAACGCCATATTTTATTTGAATTTCTAGCACATCCCACTCAATGCCAATTGCATTGCTAGTATGGCTACAACATTTTGAAACACTCTACAGAGTTTCCTGGTGGAAATGGAATTTCTTCTACGCTGAAATATTGAAGTTTCATTCATTCGAAACATTCTGTTTTTTTGGAAAATTTGATGTTTTTTTTTTCAAAGGAGATATGAAGCTTTGTATTAGGTCATGTTCACATTGAGTCTTACGGAAAATTAGTCGGCGTGACACTTCTAATGTCACCTAGTAAATTATGGGTGCAGTGCTTAATATACAGGGTGAGGCATTCAATTTGAGATAGTGAATTATCTCAAAAACTATGTACTATAGAAAAAAATGTTTCAAACAAAAGTTGTTCAGTATCAAGGGGGAAAGACAACGAACATATTTTTTCAAACCTTGATCATGATTTCAAGGTGGAATCATGTTTTAAATGGACAGTTATATTTTTCAGTGCAGAATCTTATTCTTCATAATAAAGAAGTAACTTTAATTTGAAACTTTTTTTCATCCCTCTGCAAAATATTGAACTAAATTTTATTTAATCGGTTGAAAAAAAAAATTGAAGCCATTTGCTTCCATGGCAACACTAACAACACGCCGGTATGTGAATGGGGGCTATGATCATTGAACTCGATACTACGTATAGTATCGAGTTCAATGGCTATGATTGAACGGATACGTTAACTTAACGTCACTTAACCATGGTAACGCTGTTAGCAAATGGAACATTTGCATTAGTAAACAACCTCAACCTAAACGTTAACTTGACGTGGATGTTATGATGATAACTGTAGCTTAAGGTAAGTAAAGGTTCATGTTTATACTGGAATAAAAAACTGTTGCTAATTTTCTATTTCCTAGAAAATGAGAAACTAGCTTACCCCGCTTTTTCTGTTCTTGACAAAATTAATAAAATCAAAATAAATTACCAAGTACTAAGTGCTCAGATTGGACAATAGCTATCATAACTACTTATCTAAAAGAAAAGATAACTTGAGTTTTTTTGGCAAAATAACAATACAACAATCAACAATCACAGAGCTACGAGCTGCATACATACGCTTGCAGACAGGTTGTAATGTGAAAAATAATAATAGTTTCATAAGAGGTTATCGAATCATTTTCGCGTTTGCATGTGCTAGTTAAGAAGGCGGCGCGAAATCATATGATGGATAAGAGCTGCGCTCGAGTAAGTTCGGGCTCGTCCGATTCGCGATACTGGTGATGGATATGAAAATGCAGCCAGGCCTCCGAACAGTGTTGCCAACTACGACTCAAGACATTCCACTAGAAACATGATAAAAATCCACTAGAATCCATTAAAAAAAAAAAAAAAAGCGCCGCAGGCGAAAAATTTTGGTCTAGTAGAAAATCTACTAGATTTTTACCAATATTTCGAAGTTTTATTTTTTATTTTGTTTTTCGAATTAAACAGACGATTCAACTGACGTTTGATAGTGCGTCCGAGCGCGCCCTGTCGTGTGTCGTGAACGCGCCCCGCCCTGAAGCTACTATAGACCATTTTCAGATGACGTCATGGCGGGCGTTGCCATGGTGGATGAAGGTCAAACAAATCAAAATTAAGGATGTTATGATGTTATGGTTATGACAAATGTTGTTTTCTTTGACTTTCATGATGAATTTCGGTACTTCTCACTTAAAATCAAAAAAATCCAACGAAAACTCTAAAAATCGATAAACCGTGACCATGAACTCATATGAATAAAACCTGTGCTTGCCCTCCGGTTATAAATATAAATATACGTAACGTATAACGTATGACGAAAGGTTTACATCTACAGTGACAGTGAATTTCATTCCGAAGAGTAACTGTCAAATTTCCGCTTGGCAAACGGGAATCATATGTTAGCACCACATCGAATTTCTATTCAGAGTCACGCTTATGCCAAATATAATGTAGATGGTATCATAAGATTCCCATTTGGCAAGCGAAAATGTGACAGTTCCACTTCGAAGTGAAATTCAATGTAAACCAGGCATAAAATATTACGTATTACGTCCACGTCGGGCGGGCGTGCTTGTTCTCAGTGTGGCCGTTGCCCGTTCTGATACACGGCTTATTTGTATAGCGTGACGTCACCCTGAGGAGATGATTCCATGTTTTTAATCGAGAAATGTCGGGTAAAGTCTGTATTTTGGAGTAATGGTCTTAATCTACTAAAAAAAACACTAGATCAGGTTTATTCCACTAGATTTTCCATTTAGTGGTTTTTGAAAAATGAATCCACTAGGCGACTCTCAAAACCATTGAAACTAATGGAAATTCTACTGAGTTGGCAACACTGCCTCCGAACGATTGTTTTTTTTTTGAAAATTTGATACATAACCTCGAAAATGTTTTTCAGTCGATGTCGATATTCAAGTTAATGCATCGCACGAAATGCGCAAGCGCGAATCATTCCGATCGAAATTCATCTGCTATATTGTATAAAAGAGTTCCGTTCATGCGTACTTATTGAGATACCCGGACAGTCAAGAAGAAAAGTTGAATGCGTGAAGTTAAGTAGGCTTTGGAAAATAGTGAAGTTTGAAGTTGGTTTTGATCAACATAGCCATGTATTTATTCTTGAATAAAGTGTTGATCGTCTCACTTGCCTTTTATTTTATTCGATTGCTTATTCAACATGCCTCTATTACTACAGGATGCGGTTGACATAATGGACAATTTTCTCTCGGGAGGGTAATATGGCCCCTCGATCCCCGTTTTCGATCATACAGTGAAATTTGCGTTTTCTTTTTTATTTATCTAGTATATTTTTGGGTATTTTGGAGAAAAAAAATTGCTGATTTCTTTCTATATAAAATTTCGAGTCATTTGAAAATGTATGCAAATTGTCCATTGCGGTATATTTTGAATGCTTGTGCAATCCAGTCATCGCTGTAGAGTATTTACTCGTTTGGCTCGCCGTGTTCGTACTACCGGAAGTATTCATCGCCCTGTTTTTCAAAGAAGATGTGTAGGTAGGGTCCCGGGTAGGGTAGAACCGCAGGAAACCGAATAAATGTTTTGGCTTATGTGCAGTTTGATCCCCAACTGAATACCAGGAAAATGTCCCGAAATTTGGGCATTGCCCCGCACTAATGTGCATAGGATCTTGAGAAGAAAGGTAAGTGATTTATGAAAATCTACCACAAAACTATCTTATTTAACTCAATACTTATTTGCACCCAGAACCAATTATGACATTTCTCAAATGTAATGATAATACCTAATTCATTTTTATCCTACCATATTGTTCTTCACCAGGCATTGTCTCAGCAGGATTATGATCGAAGGCTGGATCATTGCTATTGGATGCTCAATATGATGTCGAGAAATAGAAATTTCCATAGTAACGGAGGAGTAAACCTAAACAACATGCACTATTATTGGTCAGTGGACAATCCTCATTGCATGGATGCGGGAACTACAACATCAGGGAAGATGGAGTGTAAATGTCTGGTGCGGCATTCTCGACAAAAGAATAATTGGTCCATATATTTTCAATGAACAGCTTACTGGTCAGAATTATTCATTTTTTTTTAATAATGAACCACCAGTTCTTCTCGAAGATATGCCACTCGATATTCATAGAAATAATATGATTTTCCAACAAGACAGATGTCCTGCATATTTTGCGGCAATTTCTTGACGAGTCGTTACCTGCAAGGCGCATTGGAAGAGGAAGTATATTTCCGTGGGCCGTGGCCTACAAGGTATTACAAAGTATGGAGAAGCTTGACATCTGAAAATATTAACGGATGCGATGTATTCTATTCTAAATCCCCTGACTTAACATGCAGGTTAAAAGATCTAGTTTTTGCCACCCCGCCTCCTACAACCAGAGAAAACATGATCCAACGAATAATGGACAGTAGCCACCGCATCCCCAGAGCAGAAGTGGAA
This sequence comes from Orchestes rusci, assembly GCA_958502075.1. NCBI lineage: Eukaryota > Metazoa > Arthropoda > Insecta > Coleoptera > Curculionidae > Orchestes > Orchestes rusci. Next base: position 57,898,705 of record OY293304.1, read on the forward strand.
GCTGCCGTTATGTCAACCAGACAAAGACTGCAGTTATGTATCGAGCATGATGGGCAACAATTTGAACATTTAGGGCGTCACTAGATATTATTATTTATAATATTAATCAATTATTAATTCATCTGACGTTTTGGTTTATAATCGATATCAAATAATTCGTATTTCTCTTATATCTTATTTGAATGGTCATACCTAATCAAGAGCGCTAAGGTTATTGAAGGACATATTTTTTGTCATTTATTTTAATGGGCCCCTTGCACGTATTTTTTTTATTGCATCAAAATAATCTATCAGACTGGAAATGTATCCCTACAATATTTTTTGCATAGGATAAATATTAACGTCGCAATAAATAACTAAAGTTCAAACATTCAAATCACCCGCCAAAACGGTGAGTGACGCAATCGGCCCTATGGAGAGTGGAAGGTTCGTTCAGCTGTCGTTTCGCATGTCTTACAGGGCCGGATTTTTGTTCATTATACAGGGTCCTTCATTAGTGCGTCGGGCAATCCTAGCGTGGTTATTTACAAAAGTAGAAAAAAAAGTTTTATACAAAAGTTGTAGAATGTGACTTTATGCATATTTTAAAAATATTTTCAAACATACAGGGTGCGTCACAAAAGTATGGCACGAAAAAGTATGATTTTTTTAAATGGAACCCCCTGTATATTAATTGATATTTCAATTCTTTCTTCAATTTGGAACAAAAATTGTGATACAACTAATGTTCCTAAATTCAACCGTTATCGAGATATCGCGTTTTAAAAATGGCATTTTTGCAACTTTGACATGCTATAAAACTCAAACTATTCAAGTTAGAGGAAAATAGTTTGCACTTTCCTATCTTAACTTTTCAAGAGCTCTTCTGTCATTTGGATAGAAGGTAACGTCAACTGTCAACTTTTTTCGGCACATTTTGACATTTTTTCACAATAATGGATTTAATCTCCTTGAATAGCTCTTGAAAAGTTAAGATAGGAATGTGCAATCCATTTTTCTCTAACTTGAATAGTTTGAGTTTTATAGCATGTCAAAGTTGCAAAAATGCCATTTTTAAAACGCGATATCTCGATAACGGTTGAATTTAGAAACATTAGTTGTATCACAATTTTTGTTCCAAATTGAAGAAAGAATTGAAATATCAATCAATATACAGGGGGTTCCATTTAAAAAAATCATACTTTATCGTGCCATACTTTTGTGACGCACCCTGTATGTTTGAAAATATTTTTAAAATATGCATAAAGTCACATTCTACAACTTTTGTATAAAACTTTTTTTTCTACTTTTGTAAATAACCACGCTAGGATTGCCCGACGCACTAATGAAGGACCCTGTAGATAGGTGTGTTTGTTAGTTCGGTGATCCTATACAGTGTAATGCAGATTGATTGTGTAACTTATGGCTACCAATGTAAAGGAGATTCACCAAACACGTAAGTACATTCAGTTCAATATCTCAAACCGTCTTTGGAAAATTTATTAAAAACTGAAAATAAGATAAATCTTTAACACCCTGTATCTTAAAAACCAAGCATTTCAAGACCCAAGTTTATATGACCTTTTCGACTTTGAATTTATCCAGGAACTTCCCCTTAAAAAATAAAAAGCGTTTTAGAAATGATCCCCGGACAATTTCCCTACTGCTAGGGAAAACTGCCTCCAAAGAGGATGGGGAGTCCTGAAAGGAGACAACAATAAACGTTCATTTGGTGGTAGAATTAATGGTTCTCGACGCATATGTTTTGCTCTATCTCTTATTATTTTATTCAAAACCCTACCCACAAGTGAAAAAGGAGGGAAGGCATAAAAGTAATTACAATCTCTCCAATCTAGGCTGAACGCATCCGCAGCTATAGCTCCCGGATCTTTGCGCCGAGAGATATTCTTTCTACATTTGTTGTTTATATTACTGGCAAACAAATCAATTGTCGGATTTCCAAACCCCCGAATTATTTTTCGAAAGGACTTTTCATTCAAACAATACTCAGTATCAATTGACCTTGACCGTGACTCCATATAAGCTATTGCATTTTCTTTGGAAGTGATATAAGTTGCGAAAATAAATATGTTTCTTTCTTCACACCACGACCTAATTTTTTTTTTCAGTTTATTTAGATTTTGAAACCGAATTCCTTCCATCTTATTAATATACTAACCTTAACCCGCGGCGCCTCCCGCTTCGGGCTTAGGCTAGTTTAAAAATAAGATAATAATAACACAGATTTTTTTTTCTAATCCATTTTTTTTTTTAATTTTTTTTTTTGCTTCCGCTGGCCGTATACCCCATAAAACCTACATAATGACAACACATTTTTTTTTAAATTCATGTAATTTTTTATTTCATATATTTTTTATCCTCCCGCTGATCGTATACCCCATAGAACCTACATATTACCAACACTGACTTTTTTTTTATTTTTTTATTCCTAAACCATCTTTGGGTAGAGGCTACTAACTGTACAAATTTTCAGATAATTCTGTCCTGGCAAAAAAAGACCTTTTTTGTAGACAAGCCACTTTACTTTCATTTTGTATAGGGCGATCATTGCGCTGGGACGTTCAGTTTTCTAGATAATAGATAAAAACCTATAAACCACCTAACGCACGCCTAACGCACGAGGACCACGGCTGGGGACTTTTAGTATGTTTCTCCCAAAGGTCAACCCATAGAAAAGAATTCTTTTTCCTATGGGTCAACCCTACAACTTAAAACAATAATCCGATTAGCACTATTCATTTCCAAATCAATGTCTTCGTTTCCCGGCCTACCTTGGTATCTACGCAAATGGAGAAAGTGTTTGATGAGTTTGATCATTACTTAGCAGTGGCGGCTCCTCCTTAGGTTTGCAGGCCGACTGCAAACTTGTTTATTTTGCCCGCTGATCACTGATTTTAGATTGACGTGTTTTGGTTGTATGTTTGCATTTTTATCAGTTTTGTGTTGTAAAATATGAATTCTGTAGAAAGTTTAGTTCCAAAGCCATTTTGTAGTCGATCATTATTCGATAAGGCTAAAATAAAAAGACTTTGGAGGCCTATTCCGAATTCAAAAATAAAACAATCTGTGTCTATAAAAAAAGGACTTCTAGAGTACGATTCAACTAAGAACTATACAGCGACGAAGTCTCCCTCTCTCTCGGGCTGCGTGGGGGCTCCATATAGCGTGAGAGAGTTGTTAGTTGAATCATAGTCTACCAGGACATTTAATCCAGAGCTGTATGATAAAAAGTCTTATTGAAAGCATACCTATACTTTATAGTGTTATCGATAAGTTTGCTGCTGCTAAATATCGTCATATGGATTTTCTTTTCAAATAAATCTTAATCAGCTGTTCATTTTGTAAAATTGACATGTATTGTTATCAACGCTTGTGACCTAACTTTATATGTTGAATCATTTTAAATCCATTGCTTACAGTTTGTTTTTTGATGTGGACCCAGAAATTGGTTCTGCGTCAGGGTAGCTGCCCCTGCAACCCCCTCATTTTCATTGTACGATGCGCCACTGTAATACTTAGACATGTAGATAGGTACTATATTAGTATGATTGCGAAATTTGATGGAAATCGATCGAGAGGTTTAGAAATTTGATGAAAATACCATTCTGTATCCAAGCCTTTGACAAATTTCATTGTTCAACAAAGTTTTCTCATATTCTATTCTATGTTCTATATCATATCAAAATGAATGAAATTCAACTTGGACCATCCTTCCTGTATATGCATGCTATTCATGACTCGACATTGCGCTACTCTACAAGCGATTTATTCCACAAAAGTTTGCAAAATTACGTGGAAAGCAATATATTGTTTGGAGGTAAGTCCATATGCAGCGGCTTCAAGCTCATTTCAAATGAATGACGAATGACGGTGACGTAAACAAACCGTTTTTTATGCTGATGCCATTATAATACAAAGCTTATGGAGCAAAGTGGCGAGTCAAGGAAATTAATAGAGGTTAAATAAAATCAGCTCACTTGGTAAACATAGTCCATCTTCATCGGCTTTGAAATATCCATCACTACAAGTACATTTTTCATTCAAACAGCTTTCATATAAAGAGCACTCCAAATCTGATAAACAGATTTCTGATAAATCAGCATTATCGTTCAATTCGCAGTAGAAACTAGTTTCGTTGAAAGTAGATTGTTTGATACATTTGCATTTGTTTGTTTCATTGTCACAATAGGCATATTCTCCCATTGCTTTGCACCAACCATTATCCATACAGTTTTTGGTGTATTGAAGTGTTGCTAGAATTAATTTTTGTTTGTTTGTGTTTCAAAGTATAGCTCAACCACTCACTTTTTATGCATTTTTTATTAGAAATATCTTGGAACCAGTAATCTCTGCAATAACAAACCCCATCGACAAGTCGGCCAGGTTTAATGGGACAATCCGAGCTGCTAGTGTAATTCACCAATGAGCTTTTCATACCCAGCTCAGCTATGCATTCAGTACCCACGAGGAAATAACCTGGTCTGCAGATGCAGCTTCCATTGAAGTATAGTCCACCGCAATCAGTGCACTCAGTTTCATTTTGGCTTGTCATTATACCTTACAACATAGATTTTATGAATATAAAAATGCAAGTCTATGAGAATTGTTTACCATTGGGACAATCTGCACGATAATTGACTACAGCCGCTAGATTAGAGGGCAATGAGGGAGCTGGCTCAGTGTAGAAGATTACTGACTTCGAATCCTTGACACATTTGCCCAATTTACAATGGCTATATACAGATTTATTGGTTGGGAGACAGTCTGTATCAATTGCACATTCTAAATAACTACAGTAGTGAATGGATTCCAATTAACATATTACTCACCTCCGCCTAGCTCAGATTGCAACCTACAGTCAATTCCTCTATCATAATATCCGGCATTGCATTCGCAAGTATTCGATGAGCCACACTTTAAGGCTAACGGAACATTCGGATCCAAACATTTCAATGTTTCGTTACACGATTGACTTTTGGTGGCAAACTGTTGACATTTGCCCTGAAACCATCTAAAAAGTGACGATGTTATGTTTTAAATAGGCATATAAAAACGGTATAAAACTACCTATATCCACTATTACATCTGCATATGTTGCTAAAACATCCAGAATTACTTCCTAGGAATTCACATTGAGCGTCTTCAAAGCATATAGCTTCAAAAGCTGTGGCATCTAAAATGTATCAAAAATAGATTACCATAATATTCAAACAGTATTCACATACATTTCAGACATGTTGATTGATCGTTGCTGTAATAATGCAAAGAGCCACAAGTACAGATGCCTGATATGCAGAGAGTTTTCTCAGTGGTTTTACAATATGAGTCATCAGCACAGGCTTCATTGTAAGCATAGCAGCAGGGCAGAACTGAGAAAAAAAATATAAAATAGCGTGATGATATATTGGGAATGATATGTTTTGCGATTTGACTTAGTTTAGGATTGTTTTCTAAATGACATAACGATAAGAAGGTGGGTATTTTTGGGTCAATTTAAAGTACTGGGTATCAGAAAAAAATCTTGGTACCTATCATGAAGTTGTGGATGGTGCATAAGCATTGCAGTACTGCCGAGCTCCCAAGAACAATACCACTCATTTATTCATTAACTGGCCACACTTACATCAACAAGATATAAACAATAAACATTATAAAAGAGGTCACACAATAAAAGCAACAAAACGATTCAGGTGACCCCTCCTGCAGTCCAATGCAAAACTAGTAAGTGTCTTCTGTTTGTTCGGCACACCAGCGGCTCACGTCCGAGCGTATGTCGTTCAACATTTTATAAATAGTCAATTAGAGCTAAGAATTAAAAATTTTGTGAAGACTTTTGGATCTTTTACCTCCTCTCTATCTGTAGTCAATTAGAATTAGGGAATCATCCGATTGCACGAAATCAGCTTTGTATGCAAGATAATAATGGATGTATCTTTTCTAAACTTGTCCCAGAGGACATTTCAGGTCCAAAACTGAAGACCAGTATTCCAGATCAAAGAACAGAACAGCAGTCTCAACGATTCCACATCAACGCTCATCAAATCCCACAACACCTTGAAGTGACATTAGATAGTGAGCAGTGGAAGATAGTATTGAATCGAACATATGAGCTATAGTCTATCCTGTTTCAAGACAGCGTCCGAAGAAAGCAAACTGAACCTGATCAGACGAAGCGGAACGATTGAGCTGGTCGTACCTTCTACACGTGAACTTTGACCATTCTGCTTTATCTGATCACGTGATTGTTCACTTATTCCAGGCTGTCGTGAAACAGGTTAGAGTATACATGGTTCCTACGATTAAGTCGGCACTATTGTTGACATATTTATTATTGAAGATTCGGGGTCGTTTAAATGAGAGCACTAGTAGTATTTTTTCCGCTGATTAACGTGGTATTAAGGGAAAAACAATTGAACACCGCGTTCTAGGTCTATTTTAAAAAATGTACTTTATTTAAATGGGACACCGTGTGAATTCTTATTATTATCGATTGCCCACTTTTTCTTGAACATTAAAGGTTATGACGAATCTTGTCTTAAAACCAAAAATAACGGAGTTATGCCTTTTTTAATTTTTTGGAAACATTGCCAGGAAATTTGAATTTTTGACCAAATAATACAAATCGGTTGCCATATTTGCTACTAAACTTATTTTATCGTGCTCAATGTATTTTGTTTGTTAAGCTCATCCTGAAACAATCAAATCATTAAAACTTACCACTTATTAGTTTGACGTTTATAAATTAGTCGAGGAAAATACGCATAACTGCGTTATTTTTGGTTTCAGGAAAAAATTCATAATAACCTTTCATGTTCAAAAAAGAGTAGCTAATCAATTAAGAAAAAAATATACACGGAGTCCCACTAAAAAAAAAAAACGTTATTTGAAATAAATCGAGAACGCGTTGTTCAATTGTTTTTTTGTCAGCATAACGTTAATCCGCAGAAAAAATACTACTAGTTCTCTTATTTAAACGACCTCGTATCTTCAATGATAAAGAAGTTAGCAATAGTGCCGACTTAATCGGAGGCACCTTGTAGAGCGATTCCGTTGATTTGGTAGTTGAACTGCTGAGATGAAAAAGACTCTTTGAGAGACACTCACATTGCATGACACTTAGTTCCCATTGAATACGAGATTATACCTTCTAGTCATTAGCGAACTGATAAAGATATTGGTCAACATTGGTTCTAAATGAGAGCTCTGAGGGGCACCTGATGGGAACTCACTCAACCTTACGGTCCTTAGGTTGTTGAAAAACTAAAATCGGACAACAAATCAAAAAGTTATACGGATATTCTAGTCCGGAATTTATTGTCGGGGAGTGTATTTTTGATTCCCAAAAAATAGATTGAATACTTCGCATTGTAATGATAAAAACTGTGAAGCGCAGGGTAAAGGTAAAACGACCAGTGGAATAAGTTATTGTGGAGTTATTATTAAATTTATCTGTTACACTCTCGTTGACCAAAACTTACCAGTGATTTGAATTGAGAGTTCGCTGCATTCAATTCAGCACGGAATGGGTTCTTACATCGAATTTTTACATAACGTTCTAGTTTATGACTGTTAGTAATTTATAGTATTTTGATCGTGCAACGAGTACAACTCAAAAAAATAGTAATAATATGTAGTCGGGGGTGATTCGCAGTTTCATGTTCTGCTGATAATAATAATTATGATTATTAACTGTGTACGGTAGAAATTACCAGGAGAAGAAATTACTGTGGAACACATAATTTGACATTAATTTTGATGATTTTTGGATATGATATTAGTCATGTTCTGGACTATACTCCAAAATTAAGCTTTCGAATTTTGACAAGGATGGGACTTGCGAGGTTATTAATGGCAATTGAGCTCGTTGCAAAAACGAACTGCGCTACTTAAAGACCAACTGATATAATTCCTGAGATGGGCATTTGTGGGAAAAGTTATCCTGAAAATATAAATATTTTAGAACCATTTCACCTAAGAAACGATGTTTTTTTTGTATGATGGTGCTTGTCGGCATTAAAACTATTTCACTTCAGTTTGATCAAGGTTTCTTGAGATATCATAGCGATGTTGTTTGTTTGTTGAAGTTTTGTCGAATTTTTGACATTCTAGAATTTTAAAAATGAATAAAAATCAATCTAATGAATTAATAATTTTATTAAATTGCATAGACTTGGTTTAATTTTACTCCAAAATTTGCATGGCGCGACATTTTCGTGCACCCATATTCTTCAACAATCATTGTTTGATAGAGATTTTATATTTCAAAGATAGAACCATGTCTACTTACGTAGGTATTTGAAATCAACCAGGCAATCTTTAGAAAAATTTTCACCAAGTCTCTTGTGGAATTTCAAGAAATCTTGATCAAAGTGAAGTGAAATGGTTTCTACCTCGTTTTTTACGTTCAGTTGGTTTGTAGCTTCTATAAGTAGTGCAGTTCTTTTTTGCAACCAGTCTCATGAAATCGGTACTGGCCAAAATTCGAAAGCTCAGTTTTGGAAGAACATCGCTGGAACATATTTATTTACCAATATTATATCCAAAAATAATCAATATCCATAAACAAACAAAAAAGTTATCAATGATTGAACTGTGTTCTAACTTAATTTTGCCCACAGTGTATGTAGTGAAGTCTAACGTTTAAAAGTTTGACATGATTCACACGCTCATTTTGAAGAACGAATATGCTTTATTAAATTTGACTGTATAGTATTGCCCGAGAAAAAAATAACAATTTTTTTTTCTTGAGAATTGCCTTAAGCCTAAAAATGCTCATTTGTTATATTTGATCGATAATGTGTACCAAACATTTTGGAAAATAATCTGAAATGCTACATTTCCCGCTATACAATTTTTTGTTTGACACGAATAATTGTACCACATAGGTATTGCGTATTGCGATATAATTTTTGTTTGATGAAAACAAACACAACATGAATTATTATGGACTCATTTGACTTACTTGCACCGGAATTTGAAAAATAATACTTCACTTAGGATTTGTGTGCATAAGAAAATATATGTATCAAATAATATGTTATAGTCGGGCCAACGATTACCTGGTAACTGGCCCAGAATTATGTAGCGAAAACGATAAATGTCCCATCCATTCGGGATTCCAGCCCACTGCAGTCAATCCGGAATATAATACATGTTTACCGGAGAGCCGCATTCCTGCACGATGAGTCATGTTGTTTGTTCCGGTCTATACTTCTATATTCTTCTATATTCTAGAATTTACGGATTAGTTATATAAGCAGGTACATTGTAAACAGTGGGGAAGTCTAGTTTCCGAATTGAGATTTTGATAAGCTGTGATTGTGAACATAAATATTTGTGGTTTTGTAAACCGTGTGCTATAGTGACTTGAAATAAATAGATTAAAACTGGACAAGTGTTTTCTATAGCGAAAAATATTACATTGGTGTCAAAAGTGGGATTTATTGTGTGCTATAGAAATGGACATAAATATTCGCTGTTATGGCTGCGAAACTAGTGTTTTTAACCGGATTGAAGTTGCCGAGTTGAAGAGGGAGCTGGAGGAGCGTGATTCTGATACTAGCGTGAAAACGGCTGATCTACAAGAAAGGCTTCGTGAGGCTTTCTTGGATGAAGGCACCAATCACGATACATTTTAATTTGAGATTTCCTATCCGAACGCAGTAGTTGAGAAGTTGTCGAAAAATTTGAAAGATGAGCTGAAGGATCGACTTCAAGAAAACTCTAGAAAGTTGGAAGGAAAATTGGAAGAGAAGTTCGAGGGATCTTCTAGAGCTATGGAAGAGAACTTGAGATAATTGGAGAAGTCGGAAGAATCTTCTAGAGCTTTGGAAGAAAATTTCAAAGACTCCTATAGAGCTATGAAAGAGAAGTTGGAAGAGAAGCTCGAAGAAACTTCTAGAGCTATGGTTGAGAAAATCAAGGAACAGCTGGCGGACAACTACAACTACTCGAAGGATCAGGTAGCAGAAGAGATCGGGAAACAACTAGGAGATACAGTGAAGACTCTGGTAGAAGAAATGGAGCAAATGAGAAGGCATGATTACTGCCAAATCATGAAACAACCAGACGTCACAATCGAGAGCAAAGGTGCTAGTGCTAAAATGGAGTCTGATACCGTCCGAGCAAAGTCTATATATATTCCAATAAGTCCGACCACTCTCTCGAAGAAGCGAAAATCCCCTCCTGCCGTCACTATCCGTCCCGCCGGCAAAACCCACATCTGATGTGTGAAGAAATCTACCGGGTGCAATTGGAAAATATGTTTACTTCGTTTTTTTTTTGAAAAATATTGGCAATTGATCTAAATTATTTTTTTTAATGCTACAAACGATTTTTTGATCATTAGTTATGATGAGTGTGTATACACGTGAAGATAAAATTGTCAAAAATAGCTAATATTGCTCAGTAACTTTTTGAAAATTTCGAGGACACCGAGGAATCAAATGAAAAAATTCATATACATAAACTTTCATAAAATATAACTTATAGAACATAACGATCAAAATATCAGCAAATGAATATTTGTGTTGATCTTATCATTGGAGGAGAAAATAACCTCGGAAATAACACAATCGAACATCTACTAGACAAAAACGTATACAAATAACCTATTATAATAGAATATAAACTAACAAATATTATGTACAGGGTGTCTATTTAAGAATGGCAAGGTGCCAGATCTCAGAAACTAGGCATCCGAGAGACTTGCGGAAAAAAAATTACTGGGTAATATCGAATAGAGAAAATGCTGGAAATATATCAGAAGTTCCCAAGATTGCCACAAGATGGCGTAACGGTGCTATCAAAACACAAAATCGCTGTTTTTTCGTGATTTTAAAATACAAACAAATACAAATGAGTACCGCTATGGATTCCTCGAGAGATTTCCTTCAAATTTATTTTTTTGACTTTTTTTCCTAACATGTCAAATAAGACAGGTATCAACTGTCAAACCTTACAACGCAAGAATGCTCATAACTTTGAAACAACCCAACCGATTGACGCGATCTTGGTCTCATATGAAAGAGCATGATCTGCACTTCAAAAAACTTTTTTGGTTTTGAATTTTTGATCTTCGCCGTCGCCGCTAGATGGCGTTAACTGAAATGGTAGCATGTTTTTGAGTTTTTTCCAAAAAAATCAAATGTTATGGTATATTTATTTTTATATATTTTAAAAGGGGATACATTTTCCCATTAAAAAAATGAAAAAAATAAAGAAAAAACAAAAAAAAATCATTATTTTTTTTGTTTTTTTTTATAGAAAAATGTATCCCCTTTCAAAATATATAAAAATAAATATACCATTACATTTGATTTTTTTGGAAAAAACTCAAAAACATGCTACCATTCTAGTTAACGCCATCTAGCGGCGACGGCGAAGGTCAAAAATTCAAAACCAAAAAAGTTTTTTGAAGTGCAGATCATGTTCTTTCATATGACCCCAAGATCGCGTCAATCGGTTGGGTTGTTTCAAAGTTATGAGCATTCTTGCGTTGTAAGGTTTGACAGCTGATACCTGTCTTATTTGACATGTTAGGAAAAAAAATCAAAAAAACAAATTTGAAAAAAATCTCTCAAGCAATCCATAGCGGTACTCATTTGTACTTGTTTGTATTTTAAAATCACGAAAAAACAGCGATTTTGTGTTTTGATAGCACCGTTACGCCATCTTGTGGCAATCTTGGGAACTTCTGATATATTTCCAGCATTTTCTCTATTCTATATTTCCCAGTAATTTTTTTTCCGCAAGTCTCTCGGATGCCTAGTTTCTGAGATCTGCCACCTTGCCATTCTTAAATAGACACCCTGTACATTCTCAACAATTAATAAATACTCATACATTTTTCAAGATTTCAAGTTTGGGATGTTTTTTATTTTTTCTATAGGTTCTTAGTGTTGAATTTGCAAATTTTACCGTATAATAGTTTCGCACCCTTGTATAAGCATAGCAGCTATTCTAATGGGAAGCTTGGGCAAGGGTGAGAAAATGCAATAGAAGACAACTTGGTCTTCAAATGAATCATTGAAATTTTCAATCGAGTTTTCAATGAATATTCTCTGAAGAAATCAGATAGGTATTCACTGTAACTTTAAGAAGGAACTGTCAATCCTCCAAACCGTTCCTGCACTACCTTCATAAACTTCTTTTTCACAGAATGATGTGGATTGGTCACATTATTTCAAGATATTGTGCTTGATCTAATAATAGGCTGTTTATTTAGTTAATTTCTTTGAAGCTGGAATTGCTGGAAGTTTAAGTTCAATAAAAATGGTACAGGCATAATCACAATATCCAGGACTAATAATTCTGATCGGATCACTTGTATGTGGGTACGTATCAAAAACGACGCTTTGCTAAATAGATTCTACCGTCCACCTATCCGCACCTCGTATACTACCAAAAAACTAGCTGAAACAGGTGTTGCTCATGATTTACGACACCTCCCAAAAAATGCCGGTATCTTCAGACGGATCAAAGGAGTGACCGGACTTGGAATAAATAGACTTTGGTCCGAGTTCACATGAAAGCCTCTCAGTTTGATGGCAAGCTTTCATGGAACAACTACCATCGCCAGTTCAAGGCAGCAGCAAGAGCAAATGGATGGTTTGGAACCAAAAAAGCCTTGGCATTGACACTGGCACTTTGTGGGGAGGCGACAGAAATCCTGCAGACGCTGAACACCCAGGAACAGGAGGACGACGATGTACTCATCTGCAGCATCTGGAGCTGCGGTATGGTCAAACTCATTTGGAGCATGTCTATCGATTCCCAGTTGAAGAACCGCATCCAAAAGTCCGACGAAACCATGCAGGAGTTAGAAGCGGATGTTGCCCGCCTGGCAAGACTGGCTTTTGCAACCACGCCGGAAAATGTGATGGAGAGGCTGGCAGTGCAGGCTTTTTTGGATAGTCTCCGGGATCGCAAGATAAGGCAGTCTCTGATACTTCATCGACCCGACAGACTAGTTGACGCTCTGGCCTAAGCCTTGGGATTTGAAGCGGCAAAGCAGTCCGTCAAGACACCTGTGCGCGTGCGAAGGATGGAGTCGCAGGAGAGAAACGCACCATGCTGCTGGATACAGGTGCGACGAAGACTATCATCATGCCAGACAATGTCACAACACCGACAATGATTAAACCAACAAAGTGGCGACTACGGACGGCAACAGGAGACTTGGCTAGGATCCATGGTGAAGTGGAGGCAGCAGTGACTGGGAAGCACCAGCTTCGAACATCCAATGCTGGTTGATGATATTGAGGATAACATCATAATTGGAATGGACATCATGAACACCCGAGGCTTCCAATTAGATTTCAAAAATGGAACACTGAGAACCAACAACGAAAAGCAGGTGATACTGCATGCTAGAGAGGAAGAGAAACTTCGTGTTTTACTGGCTGGGGATGCTTCAATTCTAGAGAGGAGCGAGATGATTTTGTGTGCTCGCCTGGAAGGAAAGATGAAAGATGTGAGAAAGACTGTGCCCGTGAGAGTGATGAACGTCAACTATTACTCTTTAAGTTTGGCAAGGGACACAGTTTTGGGGCTCTGCTCGTCAATTTCCTCTGTGGTGCGACAAGTTTGTTAGACTGAGAAGACCATCTCTGAGTTCACCGGAGAGATGGAGAAGCTAGTTGTCACCTCTTCAAAAGACCTGGATAAGAGACAAAAACAACGATTGAGAGGCCTGATAAGGAATTACGGCGACATCTTTGACAACGGGACTGGGGAGAAGGGCCGAACGAACGTGGTGCGGCACACCATCAACATAGAGGGAGCACGACCAATCCGCCAAACAGCTAGAAGATTACCTTTCGCCAAGAAGAAGGAGGCGGACAAGATAATCCAGGACTTGGAAAAAGGCGGTGTCATCTAGCCTCCTAGTACTCCGTGGTCATCTCCAGTTGTTCTAGTTAAAAAGAAGGACGGTTCAACTCGATTTTGTGTGGACTATCGTCAGCTGAACAACGTGACCACAGATCGACGACACTCTGGACACCTTGGCCGGATCGAAGATCTTCTCAACTCTGGACCTGAAAAGCGGATATTGGCTGGTAGAAATGGCCCCCGAAGATCGAGAGAAGACTGCTTTCAGCGTTGAAGCTGGGCTGTGGCAGTTCATTGTCATGCCATTTTACGTTATGCAACGCACCTGCTACGTTCGAGCGACTGATGGAGACTGTGCTAATACTGCTAATGGACTATCCTGGTCAACATGTCTGGTGTACCTGGATGACATGATTGTGGTTGACAAATCAATTGAAGACCATCTGAAGAAGGAGGAGGTATTCCAAGGCCAGCAACGACTGCGATGTCCTGAAGATCAAGAAGACAAGGACAACGGCGTTGCATCCACAATCGGATGACATGGTGGAGCGAATGAACCGAACCATCAATCGATACTGGGCCAAAATCGTCTCTGACCATCAGAGACTGGAATCAACATCTCCACCTGTTCGTCATGACGTACAGGTCAGCAGTTCATGAATCGACGGGCGAAACACCTGCCAACATCATCATGGGTCGTGAACTCAGGCTGCCCTGCGACTTGAAGTTTGACTGTCCACCTGGTGAGGATGTCGCTGGGAAAGAATACGCAATCTTCGTAGAAAGATGGACGACAACGACGACAACGAGTCCGACTAAACATCCAATGTGCCAGCGACAGGATCAAGGATGCGTACTACGTGAAGGCCGAAGAAGGAGGGTTCCAGGCTGAGGATTTGGTTGGGCTTCACAACCCACAAAGGCGACGTGGCTTCTTCCCAAAACTGCAAAGTTCTTGGGAAGGCCCGTATGAGATTCTGGAGCGAATCAATGACGTCGTCTACCGGATAAGGAAACCACCACCAGGGAAGCCGAGGGTTGTTCATTTAAACTGTTGGCCCCGTATGCTGGAGACCATCAGGAAGCTGAAGTGAGGCAAATCAAGTCACCCCTGAACTACTTCCATAGAGAAATCAAAAATTGATAATTTTTGTCGTTTTTGATGAGGAGAGTGTCTACCATTTCAACAAATTGACACCTCCAGCCGGAGGCAGTAGTTTTGACTCCGGTTTTCAAGCCTCCGGCCAAATCATACCTCCGGTGCAACATTAATTTTTGACTTTTAATGTTTGACGATCCGGGCTTGACCTTCGCTGTTTGTTTGTTGTAATGTCGAGCTTTTATAACTCAACTTATCGTTTATCGTTCTTGCATAGCCTTGATTCCAATTCAAAAAATGTATACAGTGTGTCCCCGGATCGACGCATGAATGATAGAAAAAGAATAAAAAATTTTGAATTGAAATTTCATCTTCTTGGGTGTAGACCCGCTTGGATGGAAACCAATTTGTGTCACACGATACACTCACAACGGAATGTATCGTCCGGCCGATGTAAACTTTTGTTTTTCTTATGGGCGTCATATTGAATTTTTTCATTTTCAGAAATTCTCAATAAAAAATGCTCTTGAGAAATATGGTTTCCAAAAGAGAAACTGATTTGACTTTGACTGGACCCAACATGATAGGCCTACGATTTTTTGGACGCCGTTTTAAGAATCGTTGTATCCTGAAAATTTGAAAGTGTAAAAATTCATTTCTTGTAATTCACCTTCTGTCGACCAAGCAAGTCGGAGTCAGTAAATTCGGTGAAGAAGCCAGAGCCGGCCAAAGTCAGTATGTTGGCCGGACCTCCCTTTCAACACTGTCAAAAATGCTGTACGTTGATTGGTTACGAATTGACAAACACTAACGTATGGGCATGCTATTTCATCGATGCAACGTATGTCCTTGATTACTTTAGCCATCGTGGTCTCCCTATATGTCGTAATGCGCGCTTCTGTTCAAAATTTGTCCGGCAATATAATTGATCATACCTTGTTCGTTGTATCATGACAGGACCGGACTTTTCCATTGCAACGTTATTTATTTTGGATTTTTCGAATTTTTTATTTATTTTAGAATATTTGAAATGGGAAAAAAATTATTTAAATATATTTTTGTCGTTGAAAATGTATAGGGGCGCGACTTTTTGGTGCATCCATATTCTTTTCCATTAATCATTGAATCGAGAATTTATCTTCCAAAGACAACATGTTTACTCGTTTAAAATCAGACATGCAATCTCTACATTCTCAAAAATTTGAAAAATGTTCCACAAACAAAACACGTTGCTATGGAATTTCAAGAATCTTTGGTCAAAGAGAAGTGAAATAGTTTTAATGCCGACTATGGAGAACTGTAACTGCCGACAAGCACCATCATACATAAAAAAAAAACATCGTCTCTTAGGTTATGGTTCTATAATATTGCTATTTTCAGGATACCTTTTCCCACTAATGCCCTTCTCAAAAAAATATATGAGAGTCTGTCAGTAGCGCAGTTCGTTTTTGCAAAGAACTTAAATGCACGAATTTCATGAAAACGTCGTTAGTCCGGTCCTGGCAAAACTTTGAAAGCTCAGTTTTTGAGAAACATCCAAAACATATTTATTAATATCATATCCAATATCCTAAAATCATCAAAATTCATAAACAAAACAAAAAGTTATCAAGGATCAAATTATGCTCTAACTTAATTTGGCCCACATTGTAATAAATAAGTTGAGTTGGTACTCTTGTGTTGGTGTGCTAGGTTGTGCTAGGTGTCATCTGTTTGTGCTAGCTTTTTAGCAAGAAAAAGTTATCGGGGGGGGGCTAGCGTTGACCTGCCCTTCCCCCCCGAATTCAATTCCATTTTGATTCTTAACCGTTGGTGTGCTAGCTCTAAAAACTTGTGTGCTAGGTTTACTCTATTTGTGCTAGCATTTTGACAAAAAAATCCAACGGGGGGAGGCTAGCATTGACCTGCCCCCCCCCCCGATTTCAACTGCATTTTGACTCTAAACTTGTGGTATGCTAGCTCTAAAAACTTGTGTGCTAGGTGGTGCTAGGTGTCCTCTATTTGTGCTAGCATTTTGCCAAAAGAAGTCCAACAGGGGGGGGGGGCAGCTCAACGGACCTCTGCAAGACACGCTCACCACTTTTTCGTCCATTTTTGCGAAGCAAAAAACGGCGGAGGTAAACAAACAACAGATAAGAAACGTAAACACGGACGATTCTGATAAATCTCAAGATAGGGACTCGTACGAAGAAAAGGAACATGATTCTTTTACCGAAATGAAAAAAATTCAAGGAAGATCAACTCTCAGTCCACGATAATGACACGAATCACTCCTTTGCTCCACCAACGCCCACGGATTCTACTCAAGATGCTTTTCTACAACTATCTTCACAGATTGGGGGACTCAGCAAACAAGTCCAAAGCTTAGAAGAAATTGTCTCGAAACAAAACGCCATCATAGAAAATGCAAACAGATCACAAGACTAACTTTGATAAGACCATGGAGGATTTTCGTGAAAAGCTTGCATACTACTCAATCACTATCAATGACCAACAGGAAATCAAATGAAGACCCCACAAAACGGTTGAACTCATGGTAGATAACTCTCTAAAAAGAAGAAATACACAACAAGATGACGAGATTCCCATCACAGAGACAAACCCAGTAAAAGTAAACGAGGATTTTCCTATTCTAAATAAAAATAAAAAAAAAAGAAGAATATTATGGTGATTGAGAATCTCATAATACAAAACAACGCTGAAAATAATCCACCAAATGAACCTCCAAAAATCAACCCCTAGCTGTCATGGAAGTGGATACAAACAAGGAAAAAATACCCCCAATCGTTATCACAAGCCACTTGAAAGACTGGTCCAAAGTCTACACAGCTTTGGTTGAAAATGGAAAAGAATTCTTCCTCAAAATGTGAAAAATTACAGATTTGGCCCAGGGATAGAGATCCAACCAATTTCTATAACAGACCATCGTACTATTACCCGCCATTTCTTCAAGGACAAAATCACTTATCATACCAGATTACTACCGGAGGAGAAAAAAATGAATCTAGTTATTAAAGGACTTGACCCGAATATCTAGCCGAAAGAAGTCAAGGCTGCTCTGGGGGATAAAGTATTTTTTCCCAATGAGGTATATTGGATAAAACAGGACCAGGTAGATCAAAGAACACTGGAGTGCTGAAAATCTTGATAGAAAACTCCCAGGGTGAAAAACTCCTAAAACTAAGCTATCTATTATATATGTCGATTGAGGTAGAACCACAAAGAAATACCCCTGGTAGAGTACCACAGTGCCATAGATGCCAGGAATATGGACATACGCTCACTTCCTGCCACAATTTACCGAAATGTCACAAATGCGCTGGTGATCATTCATATTCCAAATGTGATAAGCCCCTTGAAGATAAATTTACATGCATCAATTGCCAAGGAAAACATGTAGCCAGTTGGTTCGGGTGCCCAAAAAATCCAAATCTTATCAGGAAACTAAAGGAAAGACAAGCGAGAGCAAATGCGCAGACGCAAACACCCCAAACTTCCAATTATCGAGATTTTCGGGACGAATGGATGCTGGAGATCATAGATCATACGCCAGAATGGCTGCACCACCAATTCAACACAATCAAAACCCACAACCCACTCCATCTAACTTAACCAGCCCTTCGTCCAGCCCAAAATCTTGTTAAAGTTTCATTTGATGACTTGAACAAAAGATGAGCCAACAATAATTAGGCTTCGATATCAACACAACCGAAGACATAGACATTGCTGTGGATCAAGTTACAGCAACAATTCAAACTGCATTGGACGACTCCGCTATTACAATCAGAGCGAAACACTACAACACAAAATAATTTCCGACGGAACTTGAAGAACTTATCAAAGACAGGAACAGACTTAAGAAGTGGGCAAAACACCACGATTCGAATGAAATCTGAAGCAGGCAAATAGACTTAAAAACCAGATTAAAAGGCAAGTGATAAAGTTCAGGAATGAAAATTTTCAGGATTACCTCCAAACCCTGGAAAATTATTCATCTGCCTACTGGTCAATTTATAAAAAATTCTCCATCGAAAATAAAAATTGGAGATACCCACCCATCAAATCGGAAAATGTTTATGTACACAATGACAAGAAAAAAGCGGAGGTCTTCTCAAGATCCCCCTATGAACAATTCAACGTCAACGAGACCCTTGGACCACCCGATTAACGCTCCAGACGCCGCTGATAGAATCTTACACAGCAAAAAAGTTCAGGAAATGTATAATGTCACGATCAAGGAGTTGGACACTCTTATCAGCACTCTACAGACAGGGAAAGCCCCTGGTGATGATTCAATTACTAACAAGATCATCAAGAATCTGACTGAGAATGTCAGAAGCTTTCTAGTCCAGCTCTTCAACAAATGCCTGGATTTAATGTACTTCCCTACCAAAGAAAAGCGAAAATCTGGAAAATCCGGTTATAGACCAATTTCCCTCCTCAGCTGTCTTGGGAAACTATATGAAAAACTTTCACTATTCCGATTGAAGGATCAGGAGGAACGGCTCAACATCATCCCCCAATTCCAATTTGGATTTTCAGAAAACCTCAGTACAGAGCTCCTGGTGGTCAGACTGAAGATATTACAAAAGGGCTCCAAAGAAATCATACCACCGGAACTATTGCCTTCGTTATTCAAAAAGCATTTGATCGAGTCTGGAACCAGGGGCTACTCTTCAAAATGTGTCTGGCTGGATTTTCCAGAAAAATTATTCTTATCTTAGTAAGCTTTCTACAAAACAGGATCTTCGCAGCAAAAATCGGAACAGAAACTTCGAACTTCAAAACACTTAGCGGCAGGCGTCCCACAAGGCTCCACACTGTCACCATTGTTATATAACATCTTCCTTTGGGACACCCCTACTTATCAACAAACGGAAATAGGAATGTACGCCGACGACACCATGATATACGCCACCACCAAAAATCCTACTATCATACGGCTCAGACTTCAAAACTACTCCAATTTATTGATGGAATACTACGACCATCGAGATTCAGGTACTTGAATTAGAAATTACTTAAAATTTTAAAATTATGTAGATTTTTATTTTGAGAACTAGGCTCAAATCCTCTCGTCTATTGCCTGTCAGGTCCCTTGGAGGTCGAATGCTCGGTTTTATAACTATTTCTGTTCTGTGGCCCGACTAAAGTGTGATTAACTCAGTTTTGCTCATGGGAAAAACACTCTTTTCTATGGTTTTGCTGGAAAATGCACTGACAACATGTGTGAGCAGAATACAGTAAAAAGCAGCAGGGACGTCACCCGTGATTGGTCAGATTGGTTGACATAGATGGCAACATGGTGATCGCCGAAGTAACAATATTATTGAATTTTTGTTTAATGTTGAATTAGATCAGACATGACTTTGGGTTAATTTGGGTTAGTTTGGGTTTGGTAAACTAATGGATGTCACGTGAGCGACATCCTTATTGTTTGAAAATAGACAGACATGACACGTACCCTGCTGCTTGTTACTGTCGTCTAGTGTGAGCTAGACTATCGATGTTTTACATAAACAACAAAACAATTATTATTGTTTTGTTTTTTCTGATTACTTTTTGAAGGCGATAAAGCTTAGACGTAAATAAGGGTCTCCGATCCTCTACTTGAGTTTGAAGATCAAAATAAACGAAATCTCAAAAAGCCATCTATATGCATCACAAGGGTCGAATAATATTATGGCTCGATTAGAGTCTGCTTATTGGATAAATGTAGGTACTGGGCCAATGGATATGTTTCAACAAGTACCCACCTATGATTTATTAAAAATTAGAATACAATGCACAATTTTCAACAGCAAACATATTACTCAGAGCATACGTTATCTTCAACTCCCGCATAACGACTGGCAGATTTGCAGATTAGTAGAAATGGTAACAACTTTCATAACATGAGAGACCAAACGATATTTGTCAAGAATAACGCCATTTTTTTAAATTTAGGTTTGGTTCGGTACGTGCATGGACGCTTCCAAGATACAGTGTATACAGGGTGTCCCGCGAGGTTAGGGACAAAATTTCCCTACGTGTTCTTTAGATAAATTCTAGTCAAAAGTGTCCTATGAACATGGATCCACAAATCCTTCCTTGACACTTTGTCTTTTTTTTCCTTGGACATTTTCGACTCGAATTAACCTAAAGAACACGTAGTGAACTTTTGTCCCTTACCTCGCGGGACACCCTGTATAACAGTCGGGTCACTTCACGTCAGAAAATTTTTTGAAGTTCGTGTCCTCAACGCGATCTGCCAAAATTCCTATTGGATCGTCAAAGAAACCGATATAGTAAGTGCATGAGGTTCACGAGAAAGTCAAGTTAAAAAAAAAGGCGATCGATTCCAACCGCTGTACTGAAAAGGACTAGGCATAGGAAAAAGACTCACTCTTTTCTATGGGAACATGATCGCGACGTACCGGAGCCGCTTTTGCCGACGCGACGAGTGAACCGAGCAGTAGTCTTTAGAGAATATTCGATTTCTAGGACAGATGATCAAATTGGGGCTGGCATATACGATAAACTCTTGTTTATTAATCTGAGCGATATACACTCTTGGTTAGATAAATAGCACCTGCCTAAAATTTGATGAAACTTTGATCCCGCATCAGTTATCAAAAAAGGAATAATGGTGCATTTGAAAACTTCAATTCATTTGATAAGTCTCGTGTTCTGGCATCAGTACTTGATAAATTCTAATATTTTTCATATTTCCAAAAAATGTTGCTTTTTTAATTTTAGTATTCTATTCTCTTTTTTTAATGTGCCAAAAGTCATAAAATTTTCTTGAATTCACATTTTTTTTTAAGTTTGTGGGACAGGGACACTTTCCAGCACTAGTGTGAGAAACTTACTTTTCCATGTAACCATTAATGAATCGCTGCGACAGTAATCACTGCCCATCATACGTATATGATTCAATGTTATTTAGATATTCTTTCAAGCGCCCGTAGTTAAAAACTATAACTCGTACTTATTATAATAATCAAGGGTAGCAGTTTTCGTAACCTATATTATTCATCCATACAACAATCGAAACACTTGAAATAGATATTGACACAGGTGTTCTCGAGTGAGATAAAGTTGATTAACGCTAGCAATGTTGACATAAAGGGAACTTTGAAAAAGTTTTTCCAGACTGGAAGATATTTTTAAGATTTCAATTAAGATTTGTGAAAAGTTTTTTCCGATACAATATCGCATGTTTTCAAGATACAGAATATAGGTAGTGATCAAATCAAATCTATGCTTCCATTTACACTCAACAAGGTGTTGTAGAAAATCCATTTTAAATCTTTATTTTATGTTCTTCGGAATTATTCAATCATTCTGAGTTTAGCATTGATGAGTTGACTGTTACTTTTAATAAATTTTTGATTCTTGAAAATAATGAGGATAAATCGATCAATGTTTTTGAATGTGTAAAGTTCAGGAACTGCCGACTGCCGGACCACCACTTTTAACGGCGGAGCATAGAGATTCTGATCTTCATGATCACCTACCTACTTGACAAATGGGTCATTTTTGCCATGTCGAAAATTGTATAGCTTGACTATACTTTGCTCAATTATTATGCGAATTACAGAAATTACCCACTCACATAATTTTTGCCCCTCTTCCGAATTGTTATTAGAAATTGCACTTCAAAAAGTTTTATTTCTAACCCTTTTTTAAACGTGACAAAAGGGTATCAAACAAAACTGACAAATGGATTGAGGTTTTCCAATGCACCATTACTTCTTCGAGAACCCATGCAGGATCATAGTTTTATTAAATTTTAGACCGTTCTCATACAATACATATGACCATCACGAAATTATCTGATTGGAATTACAGCGAAGGGGTTTAAATGGGAGTTTATTGACATCAAATCAAACATATCAAGTGGGTATCAGATTGATGGAAAATTGAAAGGTGATGAGATAGGTCATTTGTATGGAGATTATGTATATATTAGATTTTTTTTTAATATTGTATCCTTGGTACCATGATTTCGTGAAGATTATGCTCTAACATTAACACCGATAAGAAAAGAATAAAACTAAAATAGCAAGGCAATAATTTTCCTACAAAAAAGTGAGTACCTACCCAAGGGCGTCGCCAGGCATGGGCAGGGGAGGGCTGTTGCCTCCCCCCCTAGTGATTCAAAAAACTAAAAAACCGAGATGAGAAGTTTAATATTGTTGTTCAAAACTTTCGAAAACAATGTTAAAACTGCGACGATGAGTGGAGTGGTTTGCAAATTTCCAAAAAAAACGACAGTTTTTTTTTAAGGTTTAGGTTAGTTTGGACTTTTCCCAATTCTTCGATATGGGCCCCCTCCCTGTCCCACTTGCTAGCGACGCCCTTGTACCTACCTACTTCACCAAATAAAAAACCCAATAACAAATGTGCATTAATCTTATCTCGGGGAGATCCAGATCAGGACACAAGTTTGTGGATTATCAGTCTATCTAACATATTTTTATATACAATATAACAGCTAGTATTTATATTATTAATTATTATTATTTCATTGATTTCCACATAAATAACAACAAAAGTTCAGCTAGGCGGTTCATGTTTTGAAGAAACTTACAGCGTGATGTTCTTTCAATTATCAATAAAATCAGTTTTTCATCAGTTTACTCATATTTACTCACCAGACAATCCAAAAAAGTAGATCACAAGTGGGAAAACCATCGAATACAAAAATGGATAAAACGAGCCGCCTCACTTTTTCAAATATGTCTAACGAGAATCAAAGTGATTACTAAATATGAGATTCAAGATTCAATGAAAGTATTTTATCAAATGCATTTGTTGATAAAACCCTACTCATACTCTTGAAGATAAAGAATAAGAGCTAATTCATTATAGAAAATTGTCAGGCTAGGAAAATTGATCTTTTACTCGAATATGTTCTGGCCTAGACCTCGCGGGATTATGGAAAAAGATATCAAACGTCCCTGTAAACGGGATAAGTCATTTTTTTTTCTGGTACCATTTTTTGATAAAAAGCTTAAACGTGAAGGCCTCGGTACTTTCACATTCAAGTGGTCGATTTTATTCCCTCAGAATACCCTCCAAATTGGTCCCGATATAGTAACGCTCCATTTGTTATCTAACCGATAGTTATTTGACAGTGTTACTTATCCTGAAGGAACTTTGACAAATTTGTGCCTTCTTGATTTTCATTCGTTCTGGAATATTTTGGGTACCTCTACAGGGTGGTCCAACATTTACCTGCTTACATTTCAGAATCGATGGATAATCGAAAAATAATGTGAGTTTGGTCAATAAACTATGTGCGAAAAATGATTCGTTACAAAGTTACAGGGTGTTGAAATTCAAGAAAAAAAATCGAATTTTATTAATATCTTCATCACCAATCGAGATTTTCAAATGAAATTTGGCACGTGTAGAGAGGTATTCTAGGTTTATTTTTTCATGTAATTATATAGTTTTTATTTTCACCAGTGTCGTGCGGACGAGTACCGATTGCGATATTTTCAAAAAAACAGATAAGCCACTGGTTTATCTCAAAATAGAAATTATATCTGCAATCCTTATTCCATTTAAAAGAAGAAAGTTTTATTGGCTTTTTTTCGTATGACGCAACATTTTCGAGTAAAAAAAATAAAAGTCGTCGAAATCAAATCAGGGAAAGGCGCATAATTATCACATTAGCTTTGATTAAAACAAAACACTTGGTTACAAAACAGAAATGTCGATCATTTGTTGCATTTAAGTGTTCTTCTTAGTTGTAATTATAATGCAGCGGCTATTTACTAACAAAGAAAAAGCAGACATTCATTTAATTTACGGTTTTTGCGATGAAAATGCAGTTGCAGCCGCAAGGGAGTATGCGCATTACTCAAAAACGTTGCTTTATACGAAAAAAAAAACAAAGCACTTTTTCTTTCAAATTAAATAAGGATTGCAGATATAATTTTTATTTTGAGATAAACCAGTGGCGTATATATCTGTTTTTTCATTAAAAATATCGCAATCGGTACCCGTACGCACGCCATTGGTGGAAATAAAAACAATATTATCACATGAAAAAATGAACCCAGATTACCTCTCCACACGAGCCAAATTTCATTTGACCCTACACATACAGATCAGCCGACCTGCTCCCAGGAGAAAAGAGCATCACTCCAAATCGCCCAAGAACCATCTAAGGAATCCAGAGAAGAGGCGCCGATGCAAATGATTCGTGATCAGGCTGAAGAAATTAAAAGCCTCCAGTCAACTACAGCTACTCCCCAAGTTGATCCTCCAGTCATTCCAAAGGAGTCAGATCTCGCTTCTCCAACGGAGAACTTAATGGAAGTGGCAGATAGCGATAACAACTTCACAGAAGTCACTCATACGAGAAAAAGACCGCACCCAAAGCAGCCAGCCACTCAACCTTCACAAAAGATCAAGCATTCAAGGAAAGTGGGTTTCCTCCACCAATTCAGTCTGAAGTACCAGCCCAAACCAAACGCGAAAGAATTCCGCCCATAGTCATTAGGGACAAGATTCGATATAACGACATCTCTAGCCACTTCAAAACCAACAATATAGACTTTGACAGAGCGACCAACACCCAGGAGCGAATAAAAGTTCATCCTCCATCCATCAAAGACTACAGGGCAATCCAGGCTTTTCTGGATAACAATCAAATTGGATCTCATTCATTCCCGATGGCGGACGAAAAGAAGCTCCATGTAGTCCTACGTGGAGTGAATGAGCACTGGTCAGTCGAGGAGATACAAAATGACCTGGATTATCTGGGATTTCACCCCAGCAAAGTGGCAAGGTGGTACAATGCTGATGGGCTTCCTGTCCCGCTGGTTCTCGTTATTCTCCCCATCACTGAGAAAAATATCTTCGAACTCACTAACATTCGACATCTCAAAATCCGGGTCGAGTCCCAGAAATCACGCTCTCGTAACACCCAATGTCACCGATGCCAGCCAGGCGAAGTGCACAGCAAAACCCAGATGCCTGAAATGTGCAGACGAACATCTAACCCGCCTGTGCACCAAACATAGGGAATCACCAGCCAAATGCGCTAACTGTGGAGGAACCCACCCAGCGTCATATACAGGCTGCTCAAAACATCCGAAGCAGTACAGAAAAATCGAAGAAGCTACAGGCGCACGACAAAGTCTCTCAAGCCCAAACCAACCATTTAAATGGGGTCAACAAACGAAGCAAAAAGAAACTCCTGCTCCAGCTGTAGAAAAAGCCAGCTCGGGCAATAACCTCCGACCAGCTCTTTTCGACTGCCAGTCAATGGTTCAGTTCTCTCAGCAGCTGCAGAAAGCGATGCAGAACCTCCAACCAATGATGTCCCTCTTAAGAAACTTCAATGCCTCCACAAAGTAGAATCTCGTTCATCAGAATTGCCTCATTTAACGCAGAGACATTACGTGAAAAGAAAATGGAAATCAACGAGCTTCTGGACAAACACCGAGTGGACATACTGCTGGTACAGGAGTCTCGCCTCAAACCAGGAAACAACTTCACCATCAGGAACTATCGTATCACCAGAGTGCTTATCCTTGACGGGTAGGGCGTAGAACAGACGAGAGAAGGGGGGGCGGGGTTTAGCGAGATTTTCACGAAACCGTATTCGTGAGAAAAAGTTTGGGTTAGTACATATCAGGTCTGCTGTGCACAAATTCAATCAACGTCTCCTTTTGTTTTATTGTTAAGGAAGGAGGCACTCTAATAGCGGTCAAACTCCATCAAACACCATGAGATCCCCCTACCGGTCCAGGGAGTGGAGGGGACAATGATCAAGATCGCAGCATCATGTGCGCTAAGAATAGGATCCATATACTGCCGCCCAAAAGCAGACCTTACCAAAACAACAGCTCAGGGGGTTCTTCGAGGGCCCCAACACACCTACAATACTTGGAGGGGACAGCACAAACAATGAAGGACTAGTTATCAAGGAGGCATCCGAGGAACTATCATTCAATGTTGTGGCCAGTCAAACAGGAAGACAATCCCTCCCGAACCTCAAAACCCCCAACGGAGTCCTGCTGATCGAGCCAGAGAAAAAGGTGGAGGGCCTAGCGGACCATTTTGAACAGCAATTCACAAACAATCCTTCCACTATCCAATCTTTCGACGTTGAAATCACAAATTCAAACCAAAGACACCCTCTCATCAATCAACCCCCCTCCCAGGATCACTCTTGAACAGGTCACGGGAGTAGTCTCATCACTTGAAATCAAAAAAGCTCCGGGAGCGGAAGGTGTCTCAAACTTGGCAAAAAGGAGACTACCCAAGTACAGGCTGTCCGACAACCTCAATAATCCACTTTCCAAGGTCGTGGAAGGAAGCCAACGTGATAAAATTCGGAAGCCGGGGTCTACTGCCTGCGCTGTCGAAGGTCGCGGGGAGAATTATCAGGGAAGAGCTGCATGCTGCTGCCGACAACCTGAACATGATTCCTGAAGTCCAATTCGAGTTCAGGACCGGACACTCCTCCACGAGCCAAGCAACCAGACAGTCATACATAATACAAAACGCAGCAAACCACCACCAAAAGACAGGAGCCGTTTTCCTGGACATCTCCAAGGTTTGACAGGGTATGGCATGAGGGCCTTACAAGTTGTGAAAAAACGGATTTCCTGGATATCTGATTCAACTCACTCGTGACTTCTTGACAGATAGATCTTTCCACATCAACTCCTCCACCAGACCTATAAGGGCGGGGGTCCCTCAGGGCTCACCACTGGCCCCTCTGCTATTCAATCTCTACACTTCGGATATACCCCAGGACAGAGCTTTAAACCTTCTCCTCTTTGCAGACGATACTGCCATAACTGCGTCTTCAGCAAAGTTGAGAGACATCAGGGCCAGGCTCCAACGTCACATTACCCTTTTGGAGGACTGGACGGATCGCTGGCGCATCCAAATCAACCCACAGAAAACAGCAGCTATATTTTTTTCCAAAAGACACAGAAAGACGACCAAAATCAATCTCACCTGGAAGAGCTCCAAACTATCATGGTCTGAAAGAATCAAATATCTGGGTATAATATTTGACAGAAAACTTACATTCTACAAACAAATCAAGTACTCAATCAGAAAAGCTGCAGTACAATCTAGAAACCTACAACCACTGCTAAGGAGTAAAAAGCTGTTAACTTCAACTAAGGTGCAGATGTACAACACATACATCAGACCAATCCTGACTTATGCAACACCAACGTGGTATGCAGCCCCCTCCATCCACAGGAAACGCATAAAGCAGTTTGAAAATAGAATAATGCGCACAATATCTGAAGAGCCCTGGTTCGTGAGGAACACAAAAATAGCAGCGCACACCAAACATGTGTCGGCCGAAATCAACATGCAGGAATTGGTCTCAAACTACATCAAGACGGCCAGATTATCCGTTGTGCCACAATTTTACACACAGCAATACGGCAGCTTTTCGTCTGGTGAGCAATCAGGCGTGGATCAATATAATTTCTCTTGTTTGTTGAAGGCAATGGAATAAAAATAAATCGAATTTGTAATTTCAAAAGGGCGCCACGCTGTTTTTGTATTGTTAAAATTTCTGGAATACAGCGAACCAACAGAAAACGTGAGACTTGAGTGTAGAGAGGAAATCAAACACAAAACGTAAAGAAAATGGAAATCTTATCTATTCAGATCGAAACCATATGGATATTTATACGTAGTAACTTATACGTTGATTCACGCAAAAATGTATGATTTAAAAAAAACAACAACCAATGTTAATTAACTAACCCCATAGTCGACTATGTTCACATAAAAAAAAATGATATTCAATAAAACAATTTTTATGAGATGGTTCAATATAAATGCTTGAGTTTCAGTTCAGCATTGTGTAGGTACGCAAATGAAAAAAAAAATTAATGAAATGGGTAAGATCAAAACGGTTAATAAATGGATTGAACTGGCCTTATTCCACTTTAGGTTTGGTCAGCGTATTCCAGGAAAATGTCACTTCATTGGCAGAGCAGCATACATATTCCACAGAAAACTCCTCTTTCCAAGAGGGTTGATGGATTCGGCAAGGGTGTACCAGGGTTGGACTTGTGTCTGTCGATGAGCTTGATGAGGGGGTGGTCTGACGGGATACTCGAAAAGGGTCAAATCCAGGGAGTCGACTCCAGCGTGGTTCTAGAGGAAGAACACGTGGATGAGAATCCAAGGTTTGATTCAAGAAAATTATAACGAAGAAAGATTCTAGATTGAATAGGAAATATCCAGAGAAACTCACCTAATCACGCTAACATCACAATTTTCACAAAAAAACTTGATTCCGGCACGCACCAAAGGAGATCTGGTTTTTTGACGACCAGGGAACTCTGAAATTTCCAATTTCCTTGGCTCCAGGGTAAACACACTACTAGTCACTGATGGAAATTTTTCACAAATCACCGAAACGGTCAAAGGGCATTAGAAAACCCGATTTCCACAGAATCTAGTTATAAAAGTGTATTCAACGTGCTGGGAACAATGTCGGAATGAGTTTCTCTCACCAAGAAAAAAACTACTTCCTCTTAAAGAGTAGGCTTCAAATTTATTGGTTAGAAAAGAGGCGGGAGATTGATACGGTCCAACTTTATAGGAAAAGTTTGTAAGACGACATGACAACGCAGCAGAATTTGAATTTGCCGCGCGAAGGTTGGGAGATTGAACACTAGGCAATGAAACCTGCATGCTACACTGCTCACAAAATGAGAGTATTTACGACTCGGGGAAAATGCAATGCTACATCATCCTCCTCCAAAGAAAAAAAAATATATGCTCATATATTTTTTTACAAGTGGTTTAACTATTCAAATACTCGAATTTCGAAACTATAGAGAGATTGGTTTTGAGCACCTAACCTAATGGAATGTGTTACCTACTATGAGAAACAGAAAAATACAATAAAAACTATGAAATATAATGAAATGCAATGACATACAATGAAATACGTTTAGTCTAGTAACTACGTGTACTATCCGGCATAAAGCGTCAATTTCGATAAGTCACAATCAGGTATGGTCATAGTTCGGTAAGTCTCCTAAACGATTTCAAAAAAAATTGTTCCTGAACATAGTTCTATGAATACAATACTAAAAGTAGTTTAATCCTACAACTAACTTATTGTAACTTATAAACTAAACCGGTATATAAAAAAAATCCAATTTGATATCAATTTCTGCTAGCATACAAAAAAAACAAATTATTAGAGTTTAAAAATATACTCTACCCCACAGAAACATCTGAATTCGACCCTAAATATGGCTTCAAATTTTTGACATGCCAATCACCAGCAAAAGTCCCATCAATATTCTTCAATACATACACCAAACGTGACTTCCTAGCCACTATCCTACATAACACATACTTAGATGCCAGTTTTGCTGAAAATCCGGTAATTGCTTCACATAACACTTTATTTCGTCGCCAGACTCTATCACCAACATTAAACTGTATGTCTCTCCTACGAAGATCATATGTTTTTTTATAACGCTGATGAGCAGCCAACAGACTTTTTTTTCTTCACACCCTCAAATATTATGCCCAAGTTTGAGATATCCTTCACATATTCGTCTCTGCTGCCTGGATCCAGTGTTATTTCCTTAGTTTCTGTAATTTTACCATAGTATTCACCTGATATTGGAATGTGCCTGCCAAAAACAATTAGAGATGGTGTAAGCTTATGTACTTCGTGCTTAGCTGTATTCAACGCGAACTGTATCTTTGAGAGATTTTGGTCCCATTCTTTATGTTCTTTAACATAACATCTGATAGCAGTTCCAACGGTTTTATTAGTCCTCTCCACGAAATTACACTGAGCAGTGTAGCGTGGAGTAAACCATATTTTAATCTTGTAAGTATCAGCTAGCTGTTTGAAAATTTTTCCTGCAAATTGTGTTCCATTATCACATATAATCATCTGTGGTACTCCAAACACCAGGAACACTTGATTCTCCAAGGCTTTGACTATGGTTGGGGCGATAGCTTTCTTGATTGGAAACAGTAAAGAATATTTTGAAAACCAGCAGGTAACCACCAGCAAAAATGTATTTCCTCCTTTACAACGGAGCAATGGTCCCATGAGATCGACTGCTATAACTTGGAAAGGATATTGAACAGTTTTCTGATTACCCATTTTCCCGAGTGGTGAAGTGTTGGATAGCTTTTGAGACTGACAAATTTTACATCTGTTGACAAACTTCACAACGTCACTTCTCATTTTTGGCCAATAGTGTAATTCTTGAATTCTTGCTAAAGTCTTGAAAAATCCTAGATGAGCACTTGTTGGAGGTTCATGGAGGTTCTTAATGATGGATAGTCTGGTATCTTTCGGAGCCACTAGTTTCCATTCCAAAAAATTGCTGTTCACCGGTAAACTATTAGGAATAAACTTATAAAGTCTACCATTCTCGATCTTCCACTGAGGGTAAGAGTCTGGATCTTCATCTATTTTGCCTTTCAGTCCATTATACCATGGGTCTGATATTTCAATACTAACATCAATGCTGGAGATTTCAGCGCTGTCCGGAAGTTGAGAAGTTATTCTGGAAAGTGCATCTGGAACGTGATGTGAAGCTCCTTTACGATGAATCAATTCAAAAGTGTATTGTCGCAACTTAACAGACCATCTTGCTAGACGACCTGACGGTTCCTTGAGGTTGTTCAACCAGAGGAGGCTATAATGGTCGGTTATAACTTTGAATCTAGTTCCTTCCACATACATTCGAAATTTTTCCATCGAAAACAATAAAGCTAATAACTCTCTCTCGGTGACAGTGTAATTACGTTCAGCTCTGGACAGGGTCCGTGAACAATATGCAATTACTCTTTCTCCTCCATCGATGTCCTGTGTGAGAACTCCTCCCAAACCAGCAGTGGCGACGCGTGCCTTTTTTAAAAGTGTTACCAAAAAGTAAAGATTTTTAAAAAATAAAGTTAATGCGGCGCAGCCGCAAATTTTCGACCGACGCATTCGCCATTTTATCGACACTTTTTTAGTTTTATGGTCTTTTTCAAATTATTCAAATTAAAAATTGACGGACTGGTGCACTTAATAGGTTTACCTCATCGTCTTTCCTATGACATATCCAAGCCTGTGGAATAAAATAAAACAAATCACTATCCCCAAACAATAATATGATAATATATAAAACCAACATTGAAAAATTAAATACGCATACTCTTACAAAAAATAACATGAACGAACAAAACAGAAAAAACATAACTTTGGGAATTATTGTTTATATTTCAAGTCAATTCGGCGATTTCCTTTATTTGCAAAGATTTTCAATGATCTTCTTTTTTTCTTCAAAAGTATATAAAGGAGAATGACTTTTCAGGTAGTTGATCGATTACACAGCGGCACTCATCCATGTTTAATATCACGCACACTGCAGCAATGCAGCTTTACTTTACCACCCTACACCCTAGTAACCAAAACAAAAAATGGCAACAAACGTGCGTAAAGTCGCCGCTCGCCCACGTTCTCGCGCCTGGAGACGAGACACGATCTAGGAGTTGACGTCCTATCGCGCGTATCCACAAAAGAAAGTGGTGACATGCAATATCAATATGCAATCAGGTCGGGGCGAGATAGCTGATTATTGGCAGTATAGGTAGAGGGTATATCATTTTCGCGCGGCTAAATTCATATTGCTGTATTGCCAAAAAGAAATAAAATTATTTTGTGGTTGTCATAAAATATTTTATAATATTTGATTTCATTTTTACCTGTTACCAATGGTAACAGTGGTTACATGGACGCTTCGCCATTGCAAACCAGTGTCACTTGCGTCGCATTGGATAGTAAACTCTTTTGTAAAATCTGGTGAGCACAACACAGGAGCAGCTACAAGAGCATTCTTGATGTTCACGAAAGATTCTTCAGCTTCGGTTGTCCAAATGATGTTTTGCTTTTTCTTCTTGCCCTTCAGCAAGTCGTTTATCGGAGATACTAGGGACGAAAAATTACTTATAAATCTCCTATACCAGCTACATAAGCCAATGAATCTTTTGATTTCCGTAGAAGTATTCGGTCTGGGGTAATTCACCATCGTTGCCACTTTATCTGGATCCTTACGAATGCCTTCCATATACAGTGTGTCTAGAATAAAATGATGTACATGGGAATATTGGAAACGGTAAGAGATACGGCGTCGCTTGAACGGAAGAAAAGTTGCGTATTTGTATGCCCAAAAATAATCTACTTTTGTTTTATTTTGAATCGATACCGTGATGTAGATACAGGGTGAAAAAGAAAATGTCCATATTCGAAAAACTACAAAATTTTGCTTATTATAAAAGCCAATATTTTCAAATTTACAGGATATGGGTAAGAGGAAATGACGATTCTAAAAACGGCATCAAAAAATGTTGTAGGCCCACGATGTTGCGTCCGGCCGAGGCCAACTTTGGTTTTTCTTATGGAGGCCATATTGAACTTCTCCATTTTCATGGTCCGTATTGAAAATAATTTCCAAAAATATGACTTCCATAAAAAAAACAGACTTGACTTTGTCTGGACGCAACATAGTAGGTCTAGAATTTTTTTGACGCCGTTTTAGAATCGTCGTATCCTCTTACCTATATCCTGGAAATTTGAAAGTGTTGGGTTTTATAACAAGCAAAATATTGTGTTTTTTTCAAAATGAACCTTTTCTTTTTTCACCCTGTATGAACATAACGAAATCGATTCAAAATGAAACAAAGGTAGAATATTTTTGAGCATACAAATACGCAACTTTTCTTCCATTTAAGCAACGTCGTATCTTTTACCGTTTCCAATATCCTCGTATAGTCCCATGTACATCATTTTATTCTGGACACACTGTATATCCCAAATATCTCAGCCTTGATTTGAAAAATTCGCACTTCTCCAAATTAATGGTCAAATTAGCTCTAGCAAGAATATCCTTAACTTCGTTCAACAAACGGATGTGTTCCTCAAAAGTTCCTGATATTATAATAATATCATCCAGATATGTGAAAATATTGGGTTCATACTTTGGTCCAAATAAAGCGTCAACCAGTCTTTGTTGAGTCTGCGCACTGTTGCATAGGCCGAAAGGTACCACTTTGAAATGAAACAAACCTCTTGAGGGAATAGTGAAGGCGGTCTTCTCCCGGGAAGCTTTGTCGAGGGGAATCTGCCAAAATGCTTTCCTCAGGCACCTCTTGGCACCTCTCAAAGAACTCAAAATTCTATCCACTCGAGGCAGAGGGTAACTGTCATGCCGGGTGACTTCATTCAGCTTACGTCCATCGAAGCAGAATCGGTACTCTACAGAAGACTTCTTCACAAGAAGCACAGGACTGCTCCATGCACTTCGTGATGGTTCAACGACTCCTAGCTGTAACATTTCATCTAACTCTTTATTAAGAATTTGAAGCATATACGGACTCATAAGATATTGTCGCTGTTTGACGGGTTTGGCGTTACCGGTATCTATGCTCATGGTTATTTTATCGGTGAGACCCAGTTTATCTTTGCTGGTTATTTTGTCGAAGGATTTTATAATTTTTTGTGCTTGGTTCCTTTGGATTTCTGTCAAATTATCAATTGAACATACATAGTTTTCTTCTTTATGACAACCTTGAATAATATCCATATCACATCCAAGTAAGTTACTCTGTGCAAACCACTCATTGTTCCTAAAGTCCATTTTCACTTGAAACTTTTTACAAAAATCGGTTCCAAAAATAAATGATTGAGAAAGTGTAGGCACGACATAGGAAGGTAAAATTTGTACGGAATCTCTTATCACTATCGGAAGATGAACAATTCCTTTGACTAATTGCTGAGCGTTATCAGCAGTAACTATATGTTGAAGATTAGAAGGCTGAATCCTAAGGTCGTATTTCTTCAACGTATCAAGTCCTCCTTTGAAGACAACCGATATATTAGCTCCACTATCCAGTAATGCTATTATCTTTTGATCATACAGACTAACAGAGATATAGGGTCGGTTATCATTTTCTCTAAACAAAAACATAGGTGCAATATTGATACTCTTGGCAATGGGTGGAAAATCTGTGCTGGCAAATTTTTCGCGAGGAACCGGCGTGCCAACTACGCGTTCCTCTGTTGAGCGTTTCCCGAACAATTTGAACAGTTTTTCACGGTTACATCGGAAGCTCCACATCTAAAACAGAATTTCTTATTTATCTTGGACCTGCAACTCTTAAAGTTGTGATTGGGGCCACCACATTTCCAACATATACAGGGTCCTTCATTAGTGCGTCGGGCAATCCTAGCGTGGTTATTTACAAAAGTAGAAAAAAAAGTTTTATACAAAAGTTGTAGAATGTGACTTTATGCATATTTTAAAAATATTTTCAAACATACAGGGTGCGTCACAAAAGTATGGCACGAAAAAGTATGATTTTTTTAAATGGAACCCCCTGTATATTGATTGATATTTCAATTCTTTCTTCAATTTGGAACAAAAATTGTGATACAACTAATGTTCCTAAATTCAACCGTTATCGAGATATCGCGTTTTAAAAATGGCATTTTTGCAACTTTGACATGCTATAAAACTCAAACTATTCAAGTTAGAGAAAAATGGATTGCACATTCCTATCTTAACTTTTCAAGAGCTATTCAAGGAGATTAAATCCATTATTGTGAAAAAATGTCAAAATGTGCCGAAAAAAGTTGACAATTGACGTTACCTTCTATCCAAATGACAGAAGAGCTCTTGAAAAGTTAAGATAGGAAAGTGCAAACCATTTTCCTCTAACTTGAATAGTTTGAGTTTTATAGCATGTCAAAGTTGCAAAAATGCCATTTTTAAAACGCGATATCTTGATAACGGTTGAATTTAGGAACATTAGTTGTATCACAATTTTTGTTCCAAATTGAAGAAAAAATTGAAATATCAATCAATATACAGGGGGTTCCATTTAAAAAAATCATACTTTTTCGTGCCATACTTTTGTGACGCACCCTGTATGTTTGAAAATATTTTTAAAATATGCATAAAGTCACATTCTACAACTTTTGTAAAAAACTTTTTTTTCTACTTTTGTAAATAACCACGCTAGGATTGCCCGACGCACTAATGAAGGACCCTGTATAAGTTTCCTCAGGCCCGGAAATTCCATCGCCAGAATTATTAGTGTTCTGTTTCCGATTGAATTTCTTGAAGTTGTGCTTTTTGTTTGGTTTTTTATTGTGAAAGTTGCTTCTGCTATCTTCAGTGGGGTTTCCTGAACACTCCAATTCCAAAACTTGACGTGTTGATGAACTGCATAATCCCAATATATCAGCTTCTTCTAGACGTTTGCAGAATTTACTTAGTTCGGTTACGGAATTTATTTCTTCTAAAGCCAGACGTTGTTGGTATTCTTTCTGAAGACCTCTTCGAATATATTTCACCTTGGTGACCTCTGCAGGAACATGCAATAATCTGCTGAAAAGTCCTTCCATAATCGCAATGAACAATATCACTGGTTCGTGCTTCGTTTGTTTCCTCTCTCGAATTTGTCGCCAAGTATCATCATCCATATCCGAATCAAGAAAGTCCTCTTTGAGCTTCATTACCAGAGAATCCCAGTCTCTCAAAGATGGTTTGACATGTCGTAGCCAAAATATAGCCTTGCTCGAAAATAAGTCACTTGCAGATTCAAACAAGTCCACTTTGGATATATGGCGAGAATGCGCCATTTCTTCGACTCGCTCTACGAAAGACATTAAATTTCTTGGTTCTCCATCAAAAGTTATTCCCAAAGAATGAACAGGTGTGTGTTTAAAGAAAGTTCCACTTGTATTAAAGTTGTGATTTTCCGGTTGTTGGGTAATATTTGAATGGATCAGAGTACTGTTGGCAGCAAAATCAACAACGGGTTCTTTGACCTTTTCGTGCAAATCTGCATCGATATACATCGCAGTAGCGTATGCTTCATTCTTATATCCCAATTTATCTTTGTAGTTGTCCTCACTTTCTTCTAAATGAATTCTCAAAATTCGTTTGGTTAGATGGAGTAGTCGAGTCTTAGCACGTAGGTAAATTGAATCTGTAGAGGGTCCTTCAAAATCAGAAATCAAGTTTTTGATAGACTCAATGGTTGTATCAATATCTAGTTTTTCCTTATCAAATTTGAAAGAATCATCCTCAAGTTCCAGAATATCCGTTCTGCTCTCACGTTCCTTGTCCAGAAGACGACTAAGAACTTTCTTCTTTTCTACGATCGGTTTCTCAGTAAAAATATTTCTAATTCGAAGTTCATAGTCCAGTTCATCTTTTAACAAGAATTTCGCCTTGAAGTATTCTTCCATGATAATAACGAAATATTCACCGACTTATTATAATTAGAAATAGACCAAAATAGTAAATTATAAAAAAACTTTTAAAGTGTAACTATAAAATATGTGCAAAACTGTATTATTATGCCATGTTCATACGTATAAAACCAATCAAAAATAGTATCGATACCTCAAGTAATCGCAATCCAGTTAAAGGAGTATGAAAATAATTCAATGATGTTGCAATCTCAAATAAATCTTCAGACTTATTCGGAAATAAAAGTCCAAGAAAAAGTGTTCAGTACGGCAACGTCGAAATAGAATTTCACAGTCTCAAGTTTGAGTCTATAAAAAGTTTGCAAAATAAACTGCGTAAGTCTGTGCAACGGTACCAAATATTTCACCGAAAATATGCAGTTCCTTATCAGTCAAAGTGCCAACCTCATTTGCATATGAATAGCCAATGGTCGAAATACACCGATGAGTGATTGAAGTGAATTTTCAAATTAATTATTAAAGTTGGAAAATGTGACTCTCACAAGATTATCCTGGAGTAGAAAATGTTTTCTCTTTAATTGATCTCTCTCACTCATAATTAATTTAAAGTTTGAAAATACAAAATTCAGTCACTACTCTTCAAAATACAAGGAAAATCGAGGCCCTGAACGTTGGGTGCTATTTTTATGTGCCACAATTTTACACACAGCAATACGGCAGCTTTTCGTCTGGTGAGCAATCAGGCGTGGATCAATATAATTTCTCTTGTTTGTTGAAGGCAATGGAATAAAAATAAATCGAATTTGTAATTTCAAAAGGGCGCCACGCTGTTTTTGGATTGTTAAAATTTCTGGAATACAGCGAACCAACAGAAAACGTGAGACTTGAGTGTAGAGAGGAAATCAAACACAAAACGTAAAGAAAATGGAAATCTTATCTATTCAGATCGAAACCATATGGATATTTATGCGTAGTAACTTATACGTTGATTCACGCAAAAATGTATGATTTAAAAAAAAACAACAACCAATGTTAATTAACTAACCCCATAGTCGACTATGTTCACATAAAAAAAAATGATATTCAATAAAACAATTTTTAGGAGATGGTTCAATATAAATGATTGAGTTTCAGTTCAGCATTGTGTAGGTGCGCAAATGAAAAAAAAAATTAATGAAATGGGTAAGATCAAAACGGTTAATAAATGGATTGAACTGGCCTTATTCCACTTTAGGTTCGGTCAGCGTATTCCAGGAAAATGTCACTTCATTGGCAGAGCAGCATACATATTCCACAGAAAACTCCTCTTTCCAAGAGGGTTGATGGATTCGGCAAGGTTGTACCAGCTCACAAAATGAGAGTATTTACGACTCGGGGAAAATGCAATGCTACACCGTCAATAATCTGATGTCGACGTCCTCCCAGTCCAGGACGTCTCCCAGACACCAATTCCTCCTGCCAGGAGATGGAATTGAAGAGGCTGTCCCTTGCACATAACGTGTAATGTGGTCCCTTGTACGGCCACTCTCCCACACACACCGGCTGCCACATTGTGAGAAGCCTTCCCCCTTCCACCCCAAGGACTGGACCATCCAGGGAATGAACACCATAATAAATAGTTATAAGAAATACTTTTTATTTATTTAAAGCAATAAAGGTCATGACAAAAAAAAATTTTCGCAAAGGTACATTTTTCAATATCTGTTCACATTTGCAGTTTTCTTTTTATATGGTAGACCCTTGTCCTCCATTTTTTTTCAAAGGAGATGTCAGGAGGACTTATTACTCCAGGCCAAGTTGAATGAATTTAAATCCCAGGGTAATTTCTGGATCCATTTGTAACGAAGTTACAAAATTTTCGGCTTTATTCTGCCGTTATTTTCAAGTTTTTTCATTCATTTCCCGTCTCTGATCAATTAATTCATATTTTCCCGTAACTCTTTTATTTATTTGTCAAAAGACCCGCACTATTTCTAAAATAATGTTGACCGTGACATAATTAATAATCTGATAATTAATTTCTAACCGAAACATTCCATCTTAGTTTTTCTCGCGTCAAACATTTAATAGGACATTTTCATGATTTTTTTTATTTGCTTATGAGAAAGAGCAGACAAAAATAAGCTCAATTTTTTTTTCTTCGTTTTTTTACGCAGAGGGAAAGGCACTAAAATTCTCTTTGAACGTTAGGCCGATGACGTCATCCGCCTAAATCTGTGATTGGCTTGTCATAGGCAAGGTTGCCAAACGAACTTTCCCAAACCGGAGACTCGCGGCTGGATGTAGCTCCCGTTCTCACAACAATGTTGCCGTTTCTCTGTTTGTTGGGTTGGGATTGTTAAGGTGAGTGGAGGAGGTTGGTTATTTTGATTTAAGTTTTGATTGTATCTTATCGGATTCCAGAATCATCATTAATAAAATAGCTTTTTTTCGTGATTTGATTTTGTTAATAATCATAAATCTCTAGATGGATACAATAATAATAATTGTCACTAATAACTGTGTGTCAAAATCAAAATACGTTTTCAATTTACAGCTTTTGTGTGAAATTTTGCTCATCCTTTCGTTACTTTATTAGAAAATTGATAAAAGTAGATACATACATTTGAAATTTAAATGTCCAAAAGAGTTTCAAGGTTCATTTTATGAATTTTCATAAAAATATCTTAAAGAGTACACCGGATTACTCTTTGCAATTGATTAATTTATTTCGAAACGTTTTTCTTTGTGTATTACGTTTTGTGGATGGAGATGGGACTAATTTTTGACTAAATTTATTGAATATCACAAGTTCTGCCGGAATTTTAGCAGAAGTAAAAAACAAAAGGCAATGTCGTTGATAATGACATATGTCGTCTTACGTCATATTCTGCTTTTGTTTCTATGGTAAATTCGGAGGTAAATTCAACATCTTACGAATTTCGAATTGTTATCAGTTATCACAACTTGAAACGCCGATATTTCGGGACAAATTAATTTAGGCATAATCTATGGTCAATAAAAAATTCCAAATTGAATGGACGATCAACATAAGTAATAGTCAAT
This sequence comes from Orchestes rusci, assembly GCA_958502075.1. Classification (NCBI taxonomy): domain Eukaryota; kingdom Metazoa; phylum Arthropoda; class Insecta; order Coleoptera; family Curculionidae; genus Orchestes; species Orchestes rusci. The sequence goes on from OY293304.1 coordinate 57,938,916, forward strand.
AATCTACATACATCAGGGTTTTATGTAAAAAAGTTCAACCTCAACAACTTTTTTAATTCCGATATGATCGAACGTTCTGGTAATCTTTCCTAACATTCTATATGTTTATAATCTACCTCTTGGAAAATACTAACTAAAATGTGAAAAATGCATATAGACATACTAAAGTTACAAGAGTTTAACTGATAATTTGTAGTCTCCAAACAATTAAACTCATTATTCAGCCTATCACAGGTTTTCATTTTTTTTTAAGTTCATTTGAATTTCAAAAACGGTTGACATCGATTAAACCATTTTTACCACAATTCTTACACTTTATATTTTATAAACCACTAATATTATGCATATATTGGAATGGATAGTTTCTTGTTACTATGAAAAAACTTCAAAGTCTAGATTTACTCATAGTGTCAAAACATTCCTCTACTTTTCTGAAGAATCATTTGCTAGCTGAAAATTGCCCATGTTATCGAATGATAAACAGCGCAAGATATTTGCAAATTCCGCGAAAATCTTCGAATAAGTACGGCAACATTGTTATCATGAGGGAGCGGGACGCTACATCCAGCCGCAAGTGATATTATTGGTAAACTTGGCAATTACTAAAATTTGATTGCTGCTTAAAATTGCGGGAAATTTAAATAAATGAAATCCGTTAGCACCAAATTTCTGGGCATAAGATTTGTTCTCGTTTAAAGCAACCTCGCCATTCATTAGTATATTGAACGAACTTCTTCTCCAGGTAAGTAAAATATTTGAATTCGATTGAGTGGAAATGGCCTGTTATTTAACTCGCAAGCCGACCGACAACGACGTTACTCCGCGCAAAATTCGAGTGGAATTCCCCACTTTTATCTGAAAACGGAACGTCGGTGAGAAGGAAGCAGTACTGCAGACTGCAAGCAACGAAGCAACGAGAGCACTTGGTCGCCGACGTCGGTTCACAGCAGTCGCCCTCCCATTCCCGCACGCGATCTATTTCACAAACCCGGTTTTTTTTCTAACTTTCATTCTTTTGCCTGTTTTTTTTTTAATTTTAACACGAGGTAGGAACTATTCACCGATTATTATGTCATTTTACTGAAATTCTTTCAAGCCAGTGCCGCGTTGTAGGTAAGTAAGTGGAAGGGTGGGAAAGCATTAGTTATTTCGAGTCTTTGAGAGCTGCTGAGTTTTCGGGAGACAGATCTGTTTTCCTTCGTGTTGATCAACCGATGGAATCAGGTCTGTAGCCAGAGAAATCTTTTTACAGATTTTTTTAAAGAAACGAAATTTAAGGTTAATCTGATATCTGGAACTTTTCGGTGAGCTTGTGTTGGCATTCAGCTCGATCATGGATTGTCAGGACTCGCCTCACGGAATCCTTTCATATTCGTTTCTGTTTCTGAGTTTTGTTAATTTATTTTGATTTTCAGGGGAACGATTTTGCCGGGTGAGAAATTTTGAACTAGAGTTCAATACCGCTTTTTTTTTCAACCGTAATCACTTTCTTTTCTGAATGTTCTTGAGATAGTTCCGGAAAAATAGTACAGATAGGCCTCTGGGGTTCCTACACGTGTGTTTAACATTTTTCACTGTTAATTGATTCATCTTCTTTCGTCGCCGGAAATAAGACAGCCGAGTCTGGGCGGATTTTCCTTTAAGCTACTACGCCTTTATCCCGTTTTTCCTCGTGGAAATAACCCAATCCTGATACATTTTCTCTCTACGTCGACGGAAAATTCTATTTTCTGCAACCACTATTTTTTCTATTCAAAAGTTTCACCGTAAAAACCGCTTCAAAAGTATGCCGAAAAATCCGTCGCTCCAAACTTCGTTCACACGCCGTTTTCTTCACACTCGTATTTATCGATAGTTCACGACTGTAAAATTGCCTTTTATTTAGCTGCTAATTCTGAATCTCCACTGGGAGAATGTTTGACTGATTTTTCTACTGTTATTTCAGAGTTATTTTTATTTTATTTTGCTGATTGAAAAACCAGCCTTGTTATGTTTTTTATTTATTTATTTTATCGACTGGTTGGAAACCAGTCAAAATTGTGTTATTTTTGGAACCAATAGACTGATTGCTTTATTTCATTAATGCCGTGTTTTTATTCAAAAAGTTCAGTAGTCCATTTCAGGGCGGAATTCGCGGAGTTTTGGAAATAACGAACGCCTGGACTTTCTTCACTGTATAAAAGCTACCCGATAGGCACTGTGGGCCCTCTACCACGTAAAATTCAGAGAGTGGCGCCCGAGGTTTCATTAACATCAAAGATTTTCCTCATCCCCGTCGGAAATCAAAACCGGAAAATCTCGGGGAGCGTCACACATTGCAAGTAACGAAGAGGTACGACCTGCTATTGAAAGAAATCAAGGACGACAAGAAGAGTCTACCATAAAAAACCATAAAACATAATAGCTAAGTAGTGATACTAAACAAGCAGCGTATAAGGCGTATGCTAAAATGACAAAAATGTTGTCAAAAAGTAACTTGGGTCTAATTATAAGTGGTCCGGGTATACCTTGGTACCTACAATAAATTGTACGTCCTTGCCTCCTTGCAACAATGGATATAAGGATTTTATAATAATAATAATTTTTTATTATTGAATGAGAATGACTTAAAGAAACCTCCCAAAAAGTGATGTATAGGTCCTAACTGAAAATAGGTACCTCTATACATATAGAATAATACGGATACCTCTGCACCATAAAGAACGGTTGGTTCCTGGTGACGGCTGAGGACGATGCCTCTCGCGACAGGCTGCTGACGATATGTCCGCCACTAGTCAGCGGTGGCAAGGCTTTCAAGGCTTACCGAGCCACGGAAGCCCCTCGTCCCGTCAAGATCGCGTTTACGATCAGAAGCCAGGACCAACCCGAGGCCAGGACGATCCTGGAGATGCTGGATCTCCAGAACAGGTCCCTAGGTTCCACTTGCTGGCACCACCTAGAGACGAAGGGAGCCCCAGGGGAATGGCGTCTCGTCTTCCGAGTGAGTCGGGAGACGACGAAAAGGCTCGATGCAGTGGGTTGGACCATGTTCTTCGAACTGGTTTCGATGAGGGTTTTCAGGGATAACACCCAACGAAGACTCGCCCAGCCCACAACTTCGACAACCTCCAAACCCCTGGAGGTAAGGAAGCAGCCGACAGGCCAGTAGAGGGAGGCCCCAATCCATTAGTGCCTCTCAATGGATACTATACGGGTAAGTCAGATTAACCTCCAACACAGCCGAGACGCAACCGCCGAGTTAGTGAGCGTCATGGCAGGTAGGAGGGGTGAAGTTGTTCTAATCCAAGAGCCTTACTGCTTCAGGGATAACATCAGATCCACCGGTATGACCATCTACACCGGCCATGGAGGACCAGATCGACCACGGACCTGTATAGCGGCATCCAAGGAAGGAAGCAGCCGACAGCCAGTAGAGGGAGGCCCCAATCCATTAGTGCCTCTCAATGGATACTATACGGGTAAGTCAGATTAACCTCCAACACAGCCGAGACGCAACCGCCGAGTTAGTGAGCGTCATGGCAGGTAGGAGGGGTGAAGTTGTTCTAATCCAAGAGCCTTACTGCTTCAGGGATAACATCAGATCCACCGGTATGACCATCTACACCGGCCATGGAGGACCAGATCGACCACGGACCTGTATAGCGGCATCCAAGGAGCTACAGGTAACTCACTTACCACAGTTGGGAACCAAGGATGCCACCGTGATCCTTCTGGAACACAACCACCACCACAAAGGGTAAGTTGCTTTTAATAAGTCTCTATCTGCCGTATGATACTGTGCGTTTGCCTCCTACGGAAGATCTCATTAAAATCGTTCAGTTTATTAAAAAGTCTAGTTTTCCCGCCGTTATCGGATGCGACGCGAACGCACACAATACCATCTGGGGTAGCACCGATACAAACGCGAGAGGCATGCTCTGTTAGAGTACCTCACAGCGGAAAACATTGAAGTTGTCAATAAGAATGCCGAACCGACCTTTGTCAATCGCGTCAGACAAGAGGTCATAGACATAACGGTTGTGACGCATAATTATCTGGATAAAGTGTTAAAGTGGAGTGTCACAAATGACATAACAATGTCCGATCACAGGTTAATGCGCTTCTCCTTGCAAGCGGACAGGGAAGCACCGATACAGAAGCGGAACCCGAGGGCGACTGACTGGGACAAATGCAACACTTGTCTAAGCAAGTCCATGGGCTCCAAAGGTCGGCAGATTCACTCCTCAGGTGAAATAGCGGTGCCGGCCGCCGATAAGACCACTTATGTACTCAAGCTAGACCGACTGCAAAGAATGGCTTGTTTGGGTACAACAGGCGCAATGAGGACAACTCCTGGAGCAGCACTGAACATCCTCCTTGGACTGCCAGAGCTAGGACTCTGAGTGAAGAGCGAAGCGATGGCCTCCTATAGAAGGATGGTTGCCCAGAAGACATGGAGGAACATGGGAATGGAAGTTGGCCACACCAGGATATCATCACTGGTGCGGTGCGAGTTACCGCTTCTATCGGCCGGGTTGACACCCACGGATGGTCACCTCAGACTCCGAAGGAGCTTTGAGGTGCACGTACCGACGAGGGAAGAGTGGCTGACCAAACCGATGGAGACGCCTGGCAACACTCAAGTCTGGTTCACAGATGGCTCCAAGGCTGAACGCACGGGTTCGACTGGAGCCGGAGTTTTCAGGGCTGACAGGAACACTGGCGAAGCTTTTCCCCTTGGAGGACTTGAAACAGTCTTTCAGGCGGAAATATTCGCTATCCTAGAGGTTGCCTCTAGAGACGAGGTAAAAAGAGGATTGGAGAATAACATTGTTATCTACTCCGACAGTCAAGCGGCACTCAAAGCAATCACCAAACCAAGGATAAGCTGTCCACTGATCCAAGAGTGTAGGGATGCGCTACAAGTGCTGGGTGAGAACAAGAGGGTCAAACTAGTATGGGTCTCGGGGCACGCGAGGATCACCGGCAATGAGCAAGCGGACAAGCTGGCCAAACGAGGATCCGCCACGCGACTGTCCGGACCGGAACCATGTCTAGGCCTTAGTAAACAACCAATCTCACGCACTCTCATCGAATGGGCATGGGAGAGGACAGTTAAGAACTGGAACAGTAACCCATTATACAGGCAGGCCAAAGAGACGATATCAGAACCTCACAGGCCAAGGACGGCCCAATTGCTGAACAAGAGCAGGAAGGCACTGAGCACCATCGTTGGCATTCTGACAGGCCATTGCAGGCTCAACAGACACCTGCATTTGTGAGGAATAAGCGAATCTCCCCTATGCCCCCACTTCAGAAGGGCGGAAGAAACCTCATAACACCTGCTTGGAGTTTTCGACAGATGGGGTCGCTTGAGACGGAAGGTCCTAGGAACAGCCACCATCTCCAGGGAAGAGCTCTGTTCCTATTCACGACGGAAACGGGCCGGTTTGAGTAGCTGGGTTGGCCAAGCGGGGATGGCGAAAAGGGGCACTAGTCCTATTCGCCGGGCTTTGCCCCCCCTTTACCATCACCATTACCAAACTCCCTACCCATAATACCTGTCTACCTAGCTACCTATACAACAATTCTTTTTGATCGATTATATTGAAAGTAAGCTTCGTTCTTCTTAACATTGCATTTGGAGGTGAGAGTTTGAAATTGCATATTACCCCTCACTAATTGATGCTTCATATTTATATCTTCACTTCGTCATTAACAAGGGATCAATATGCAATACGAAACGATTGTTTATTAAACAACAAATGAAACTAGTTATTTGAAATGATTATAGAATGGCCCATCATTCAAAAAAATTAAATTGTATTGGGAACCTTGTGTGACATTATTAATTTTTTTAATTTGGCGGTTTTTGCATGCACGCCTGTTGTACAATAAGCGCTTTGCCAATCACAGAGCCACAAGATTTAGAAAAAAATCAAGCCGCAGAATTTCTGTAAGGCACGCGAGGTGCAATACAGAAATTCTTCAGCCTCCGGCGACACCAATGAGTTCAGATATGAGATACAGTTGTCACTACATATTTTGATTCTGATTTTCCGTATTCTGCAAACTGTAACTCAGATTCAGTATCGTCGTGTGTCACAGGTATAAAGGTTTTCGCGTTTTATGTCTTCTTTGACACTAAAATATAAAACAGGCGGCCAGTTTGGGTTAGTTCAGATTTTTTCTTGCCTCCTAGACGTAATTCCTAACGCAAACATCATATTACCTTTATTGTATTTATTTTCAAACTAGTTCTTAGATGAACTATGGAGTCGATCTCTCAACAAAAAAATCTCTATCCTGAACTACTTTATCAAATCAAATCAAATCAAATATGCTTTATTGCCACAGAAAAATTTAAATGAATTTTATGGACAAAGCGAATACAAAATGGTAAAGTAGAAACAATACAAAACGTTACTAGTACACATTACGTAAAACAATGCCAGTAAAAATATATTTTTTCAATATCTTGTCAAATTTTGTAAATTTGAATGGAAATTGCTCATAGACAAGAACGATAAACATTGGCACACTTCTAGTTATAAAGGGTGTCCCTGAAATGACTGTACAACGCTCAACCACAAATTCCTTAACCAAAAATAAGGTGATCTAGTCAAACTTACCTATATCCAAAATTGATTCGTCAAGTCTACAGAGGGCGTCAAAGATTTAAAAAAAAACAAACTCTTTTCTACATTTTTCAAAAACGTGCAAACCAATTTTGATAATTTTTGGTACCTAGTCTTGGACCATGAAATTACGTTTTTTGTTTCTATAGCGACCGGTTGAAATTAACCGAAGTGACGTCACATGTTATTTATTTTAATTTTTTTTTGTAATTGACTTTTTGATAATTCAGATGCTTTTATCTAATAGTTCAATGTTTCTCTCTCTTGAGAATTTTCGCTGGGATAAGTGGTTTTTCCAGAAAAACCATATTGTCAATTAGGTACACAGATATTTTATTATTGATTTTTTTTCTGGCATAACTACTTATCCCAGCAAATTTTTTCAAGAGAGGAAAAAGCTTTCTTACACACTGGGTTAAGTAATCAAAACTTCTGAATTATCAGGAAGTCAATTCCATAAAAAATCAGTGACGTCAAATGCAGCTATATCTTTTGATTTTGTATGGAATCGACTTTATGATAATTCAGTTGTTTTTATCTAATAACCCAGTGTGTGAGAAAATCTTTTCCTCTCTTGAAAGACTTTGCTGGGATAAGTAGTTATACAAGAAAAAATAACTCAATAATTATAAAATATCTGTGTACCTAATTGAAAATATTTTTTTTCTGGCAAAACCACTTATCCCAGCGAAATTTCTCAAGAGAGAGAAAAACTCCCCAATACATTGAACTATTAGATAAAAGCATCTGAATTATCAAAAAGTCAATTACAAAAAAAATTAAAAGAAATAACATGTGACGTCACCTTTATAACACTTCCGGTCAATCACAACCGTTCGCTATAGAAACAAAAAACGTAATTTCATGGTCCAAGACTAGGTACCAAAAATTATTAAAATCAATTTGTACGTTTTTGAAAAATGTAGGAAAAACCAAAATTTTTTTGAATCTTTCGCCCTCTGTAGACTAAACGTAGCAATCTTGGATATAGGTAAGTTTGCCTAGATCGCCTTATTTTTGATCAAGGAATTTGTGGTTAAGCGTTGTACAGTCATTTCAGAGACACCCTGTATAATGATGACATGTCATTAAACTCAGTTAACTTTCAAACCTACCAGATTATTGTCAAACAATAATTGGAAAGGTCTAGAAAGTTCACGAGTGTGTTTCATTCAAATTCATTTCGAAGTGTAGAATCATATAATACCATCTACATTGAATTTGTCGTAATCGTGACTTTGAACACAGATTCAATGTAGATGGTACGATATGATTCCCATTTGGCAAGCGAAAATTTGACAGTACCACTTCGAAATGAAATTGAATGTGAACCTTACTTTATGTGTCGTTGAAATTTGACTTGAAATTGGAGTATACTTGGCGCAGAACGAAAATGTTCGACTAATCAAAAAACTTGAGTTGAGATGATTGCTCGGAGAAGAAGTGGCTGTGAAGATGTGACATTCATTTTGAGATATTTCTTCAAATAAACCTAACCAAAACACAAAAATTATTGGTAGAAGAAACTATAATATCAATACAATAGGTATAATTATTATATAAAGTCAATTAAAATAAACTCATTTGCGACAATTATCTACACTTGCATATAGACTATATTCAATAAATAATATTTATACTTATACACTCGTTTCAAGACTTCTTTTGATCTCGTTGATTTTTTCTATAACATCATTAATGAAGGTTCGTTCAGTATAATTGACTTTTAACATGGACAAAATCAGTTCGTGAAGTTCCTGTTCGAAGAGAAATTCATTAAATACGGATATTGAAGGCAAATGAATATACTCACTTTTGGAAACGGTGCGTCTTCAGGCAAAAATATATTTCCAGATATCACAGCCAAGTTAACAGAGTCTCCTCTCTCATATACGCTATCAAATGGTGATTTGAAGTATAATAGAGCATAAAGTACACATCCAAGACTCTAAAATATTTTAATCACGATCAGGTCTTGATAAAAATCTTCAAAATAAATTGTACAACATATTTCCAATATTTTGGATATCATTTGCTAAGCAAGCGGGCTAAAGAAATATAACGAAGAGCTTCTTCTTTCATGTGTTGGATTGTATTTTTTTGTATTGTATTGATTCTTCCTGTTCTTCCATGTCCGTAATTGTTTGGGTTACTATACATAATATAGGAAGCGAGGAAAAAATTAACTACATAGTTTTAATCCTATATTTTGTTGATATCTACAGACTGTCCACAGATCGGGTTCACAAGAGCACAAATAGATAAAAAAGTTGATGTTTCGGGAAAAACTCATTCTTGATAAAAAAAAAATTGCTTGAAAAAAAATACAAAAAAAATGAAAATGTTGATCTTCTATACAAGGTTCGAAAAAACTTCAAAAGATCAACTTTGAGTTAACCTCAACTAAAATGTCACTTAAGGTGACATTGAAATATCGGCCCTTAAACTTTGTTTAGAATCACGCTTGTAAGTGAAACCCGAGATTTGAAATAAATCCTGGATCTATTTAGTTTTCCTAATCTTTAGTGAACATCTACACTTTCACTGTAGATGATAATTTTGAACTTCTGAATATTGCATTCAGAAGTTGATTTACCATGGAAAATCAGGAAAACTTTTTTTTTAAATAAATATTTTTGAAAACACGAAAATCATTCTTTGAAACTTTTTGATACCCCTGTATCAAAGATAAAGTCATTGATGCGGTGCGTATTTCAACCTGTAATGCTATCCAAATACAAATTAGATTGGAATTTTGTTTAAAAAAAAATTACGGTAGTTTACTCTTGAAAAAAGTCATGTTTTTGGAGTTTTTGCGAGCCCTGTATAAAAAATCGTATTTTTTTCAAAGCATTTTTTTATCAAGAATGAGTTTTTCCTAAGAGTTAAGTTTTTTATCAATTATTGCTCTTGTCCACCATATCCGTTGAGTAAAGTGGAAAAATTATGTTCAAAAGTACCAAACTCTGATGGAGAATATTTCATTAAAAACAGAAATTCACAAATAAATAAAAAAATAATTGTCAAACAATTAAAAAAATATATACAGGGTGTTACTTAGTGGTATGTCATAATTTTAAGGGGAAGTTCCTGGATAAATTTTGAGTCGAAAAGGTCATATAAACTTGGGTTTAAAAATGCTTGGTTTTCAAGATACAGGGTGTTGAGGATTTATCTTATTTTCAGTTTTTAATACATTTTCCAAAGACGGTTTGAGATATTGAACTGAATTTTGCCACAGGATATTATGGTATAGGAACACACTTTTTTTTATTTTAATTTTTTTATTTGTAGGTATTTTATTTTATTTTATTTTATTTTATTTATTTTTTTAGACCCCAGTTTATCTGACCTTTTCGACTTAAAATGTATGCAGGAACTCCCCCTTAAAATTATGACATACCATTAAGTAACATCCTGTATATCTTCTTGCTGGTTTATTGAAATCCCCCTTCAAATTGCTAGATAAGTCCATACCCACATCGATTAAGCTATTGAGGAAGCAAGCTATAATAAAAAGGATTCTGCAACTTTCTCACCCATATATCAGTACGTTGGTCAATAACACAATAACTTTCTACATGAAATAGTTCTGGGGGTCTATATGTCATTGAACATTTCTCCGCAGCAATATCTTGAAGCTTTTGTGCATCTTGAACACCACATATTTGTACTTTAGCTGGAGCACATGAGCCTGAATTGAAAAAAAATCACACAATTTCCACCAATGTATCAATCAACAAACAAACCCATATCCATCAAAATAGGATCCATATTGTCACTGAGGCAAACATTCCCAGTTTTCAAATCTCTATGAGCTATGGGTTCGGGGGAAAAATCGTGCATGTATTTCACAGCTTGACATACGTCGTGGAATAGTCTTACTATTTCTCGGACATCCAGGTAAGTACTGGACAATGATTTTAGAGCTAGATAATCATGCAACGTTCCCCTTCTATAGTATGGTAGAACAAGTAACGCCTCTGAAGTTGAGTCTACTACGGTATCTGCAGACCCGTTAATGCAAGAATCTGCCGATAAAATGATTGTTCAATTTGCTGAGATCATAATATCATCATAGACAACAGCGACAATACTTGTCTTTACAATTCAAAAATGAAGTAAAAAGAAAAACAAAACCTATTTTAGAAAACATAAACTTAAAAAAAGTGTACAGTATTCTTTTAAACTCTAATAAAGGTGTAGCTCTGTAAATCTAAGTGATAAAATTCAGTTACCTACTCTTTTCTATTCTCAATAAGAATGGTAACTCATATTACTTAGATTAACAGATTTTCCATAATATGCACTTTCTTCATAAAAAATAATAACTACAAAGAAATAAAATAGACTAAAATATAAACAACAAATACAAAATATATTATTATTACAACTCAATTACTCCATAGACAGCACTTGAATGTCAGTAAAAGTGAAAGTTTAAAACACAAAAAGCATTGTGTGGATACTCATCCACAAAAGATCTTCACTGATGTGAATGGTGAAGGTAAGTATACTCTAATCAATTGCTTCTTTTTTAGGTTCCACCACAGAATATACAAAGTTCAGAACAAAGAAGTAAATAGAGGGCGTGGCCTTTGTGAAAGCTTTGATTCGCATCCACGGCGAGGCGCTGATGTGCCTGAGGTTCGTTAAATCTCGTAAAATGCCACATGACAGCTTACTAGCTAGTCATGATGACAGATGACACCATTTGAAAGTGATCTTTTATCTTCATATTGTCTTTTATGCTTTGATTCCTTTCTAAGTGGAAAAATGCCCGGGTAATCCTCATCAAAAAACCTCTAAGAACGCAGAGTACAAAAAGGCAAAAAACTCTCTGCCAGATGAACAAATGTGATTTCGCGCAGACCACTCCACAACACATCAAACAATGAGGCTAAGTGACACCATCCTGAAAAGGGCAAACAAAGGGAAGAAACAGAGGAAGTGTTCCTTTAGGAAGTTCGTAACAGCCGACCTACCTCACATTGAGCCATGAACCGCGAGTGGAATTTCCTCATAGTCACCATCACACAGAGACAGCGCCCCGCAACACAGAACACATCACCTAGGGAAGCCCAGAGTAACCCCATCCCCAGATGGTTGCGGAGATTCAAAAGAAAACCGAAAAAACTACATTTATTTCATAGTTTTTTACTTTATTTAACAAATAAAGACAGTTTCAAAGTCAAAGTCAGTGCTTTTATTTATTCGCTATGGGCAACTGGTTGGTGGGGAGACGAGGAACGATCCCGCGGCACTAGCGGTATAAATTTGCACTTTTGTGAACGCGTATTCTTGCCAACTTTGAATCAAGACCATACACTAGAAGCGAGAAAAAAATTTGGTTTAGAAGAAAATCAACTAGATCTATTCCACTATTTTGAAAAGCGTTTTGTTTTCTGCTTTTTTTTCTGTATAAAATATTTTGATCACATTATCTAATCACTATCAACAATACTGTTAGTGTGGGTTAGTCTACACTTACACATTGGGGGGTATGATTGAACGTTTACGTTAACTTAACATGTCCATCTCACCATGGTAACGCTGTTAGCAAATGGAACATTTGCATTTCATTTTTTTTTCTTTTATCTATGCATTTGCATTAGTTAACAATCCTAACAGAAACGTTAGCTTAACGTGAACGTTCAATCATAGCCCCCATTGGGTCCTATGATTGAACGTTTACGTTAACTTAACATGTCCATTTCTTCATGGTAACGCTGTTAGCAAATGGAACATTTGCATTAGTAAACAATCTCAACGTATACGTTAACTTAACGTGAATGTTCAATCATAGGGCCCATTGTCAGCTATTTTTAGTGTATGGAAAAGGAACTTGGAATCTTTTCTGTTACGCCTGAGGCCTGAGCTAACCTGATAACCCAGGTAGAATTGATCGTCCATATTCCATATTTGAATTTATGATTTTCATCAAATTCATCTAATGATTATTATTATTTATCGTTTTCAGTTTTTTGACGTTGAAAATTGAGGTTATGGAGATGTAAACGTCATCGTATTTTGATGAATGTCACTCATTTCGGTCTTTTCAAATCACCACACTCTATACGCGACGTTTTTGAAAACGTCACAGGCACCATATGATTGGTCGTGGCCGAATTTGGTATCCAAACAAGCTCTTGTGACATTTGGTTTTGTATTGTGTGAGTTTGAAATCAGTGTTTGTCTTTAATTTGGACTTCTTTGGACTATATTTTTGGGTGTATTATATGTATCGTGTGTCCCGTTGGTGCCTATTTGATTAGCCGAGTGAGATAAGTCAGCTTTTGAGGTAATAAAAAATAGTTTGTTTGGATATTTCCGTCTGACAGCTGACGCCATGACGTCACAGAAACCTAGCGTATTCACAACCAAAAGTCACCAACGTAAACAAACTTACACGTGATCAGACTGATCAGATCAGTGAAACGATTGAACTGGTCACATTTGTTGGTTTATTCCACGTGACCTTGCAATCGTGTTCCTTTGTTTGATCACGTGTAGTTTGTTTGGTGACTTTTTGTTTTGGATAGGGTGTAGAACTAATGAGAATTCTACAAAGTTGGCAAAAGTGTAGTGGATATTCATAACTTCAGTTTTCAACGTCAAAATACTAAAAAAGATAAAATATACGCGTGAATATTGTAATCACATTCTTCTGCTATTTTATTAATAGAAATAATAATTATCAAATGGACCTGATGAAAATGTTCCGTATTAATAGTCACCAGAGGTTTTATCAGGTATTTTTCTCTATATTACCATTGGATCATTTATAAAAATAGCCACAACCGGCTGGTGATACCAGATGTCACTGTTCGGATCCTGCACACACACACACTATTCACAACCAAAAGTCATCAATGTAAACAAACTAGACGTGATCAAACAAAAGGAAAACGATTGAAAGGTCACGTGAGATGAACCAACACATGTGATCAGGTCAATCGTTTCTCTATGTCTAATCACGTGTAGTTTGTTTATTTTTGGTGACTTTTGGTTGTGAATAGAGTGTATACCTTAGACTATAAATAAAATAGACAGAGGCAGTCATTCATGTACACTTTGTAAATATGGAGTCGTGATTCCCCTACAAAGGCAATAGTCTATCACCTACGTTATGAATGAGAATAAAAACCGTTTTACTATAAATTCTGACAGTCGTTTACTATAGGCGCTATCGGTTTAGAGTGATTCGATAAACCAATGTCATCAGCTACCGAGTTCTTCTCTTTTTGCTTCACGTTAAAAAGAGACAAAAGATGATCGAATTGAGCGAATTACCGTTTCCTTGAGCGCCTATTTTGAGGGAAGGGGCATTGGTCAAGCGGGAGGCCGTTTGAGCGACGTTGCCGCATGTGATTAATTGGAAATACTAATTTTGAGTTTATGGTGTAAAAATTGGATCTATATATTTTTGAGAACTTAAAATTATCGGAAGCGCATGACATGAATGTCTCCAATGGGTTTTGCGCTGATCAAAATAGATAATGAACATTTGCAAACTAAATTTCACGAATTTTCAAAGCATGCACTTGCGAAGAGATTCCTTGTGTCTGCCATTACAGGGAAACTTGGCATTTACCGCAAGTTATACCGCAAGCTGCTTAGGATGTGATTTGACGTCTATGCTCCATCAAATAATGTAAACAAATCTGTCTATTTTATTTATAGTCTAAGGTGTATACACATTATTTTTAATTTTTATTTATTCAAAAAAAAAATATACAAGGCGTTTTTAATTGGAGTCAGTGTACATCATTAGTTTTCAGTAAAGAGCACCCACCTAGGAATTGATTTCCTGTGTGTGCGATTTTCCTGTATTAGGAACAGGTATGATGATATCGATGCCTATTTATGATAACAATACAGGTTGTCACTGAAATGATTGTACAACGCTTCAACACAAATTCCTAAACCAAAAATAAGGCGATCTAGCTGGACTTACCTATATCCAAAATTGCTTCGTTAAGTCTACAGAGGGCGTCAAAGTTTCAAACAAATTCTGGTTTTTCCTACATTTTTCAAAAACGTGCAAGTCGATTTTGATAATGTTTGGTACCTAGTCTTGGACCATGAAATTACGTTTTTTGTTTCTGTAGCGACCGGTTGTAATTAAGTGGAAGTGTTATAAAGGTAACGTCAAATGTTATTTCTTTTGTTTTTTTTTTCGAATTGACTTTTTGATAATTCATATGCTTTTATTCAATCTATTAGGAAGTTTTTTTTCTCCTGAGAAATTTCGCTAGAATAAGTGGTTGTGCCAGAAAAAAATAAAATATACAGTACACAGAGATTTTATTGTTGAATCATATTTTTTTGGCATAACCACTTATCGCCGAAAATTTTTCAAGCGAGGAAAAAGCTTTCACATAAACTGCGTCATTAGATAAAAACGTCTGAATTAACAGAAAGTCAATTCCATACAAAATCAAAGGATATAGCTGCATATGACGTTACTAATTTTTCATGGGATTGACTTTCTGATAATTCAGATGTTTTTATCCAATAGCGCAGTGTGTAGGAAAGTTTTTTCCTCTCTTGAAAAACTTTGCTGGGAAAAGTGGTTATGTTAGAAAAAAATAGATCAATGATAAAATATCTGTGCAGATAATATACAGATATAGCAAAGTTTTTCATGAGAGAGAAAAACTCCCCAATGCCGAAAAAAATCAAAAGACATAACTACATAATATAACGTCACCTTTATTACACTTCCGGTTAATTACAACCGGTCGCTATAGAAACAAAAAACGTAATTTCATGGTCCAAAACTAGGTACCAAAAATTATCAAAATCGATTTGCTTTTTTTTAAATGGTGGAAAAACCAATTTTTTTTTTAGTCTTTTATGGCCTCTGTAGACTTAACGAAGCAATTTTGGATATAGGTAAGTTTGCTTAGATCGTCTTATTTTTGGTTAAGGAGTTTGTGGTTAAGTGAGTATCCACAAGTAACAAACTCCTAAATAATTCTACTTAAGAAAAACTTTCTCATCACTGTCTTTTTTCCAAAACTTCAAGAAATAGATTAAAATTATTTTTTACATACTTTCTCAGATTCCTATTGAAAGCATTCTTCTTCGAAGCCTTCAAATTGTATGGAAGTATGTTATAAATCTTCGATGCCATATGACTTTTTGATAATTATTCATATATTTTAATCTAAAAGTTTAATGTTTTGGGGAGTCTTTCTCCCTGTTGAAAAATTTTGCTAAGTGGTTGTGCCAAGAATTTTTTTTTTCAACTAGCTTCACAGATATTTTACTATTGTAATATTTTTCGCTATGGAAAACACTTGTCCAGTTTTAATTTATTTATTTAAAGTCACTAAAGCCCAATCACAACACCACTAATATTTATGTTCACAATCAGAGCTTATTTATCTTCCACGATCCAAATCTGGACTGAACTAACTACAAATGGCAGATCTCATTATATACCCTTGCCAGGATTGAAAGAACATTCTCGTGATCCGTAGATTAGCGTAGAATGTTCGACGCCATCTAGTTTCGCTAGAATGTACCAGAAGCCAATCGATTCCAAACGATTCTAAACTTAGTGATGAATGCGCCGTATTTACCATGTGCTAAACAAATGTTTCGTCACATTGCCCCCTTCTAAAGGCAATTCGTCCCGAATTGCCCTCATGTCGATATCGGCAAATGTCCCCAAAACGTGTGTGATGTGTGTGATGTTTGGTGGAAATAACAGTCCACTGTCTTTTGGGTCGTCCTCCGGGAGGGATGGCAGCACACCAGGATGTCGATGCCACCCCGCTTGAAGATCACCTCCAGCACGCTTCTCACCAATCGCCAATCTGTAGTTAATATTTAGAGTCGCAGAGATTAACTTTTTACAACGTTTTAACATTTAACTTGACGTATATATTTTATATGACATTTTTACAAAGGTAAGAATAATTAAGCAGGAGTGTATTCAATAATCTATTCCAACACTCCTCCTCACGAACTGCTTGGGTAGAGTCCAATACCTCTTGAAAGTAAGTAGGGAATATATACCGTTTCTGACTCACAAAAACGCTCCCCCCACTCCTTTTGCTCCCCCCTCCACTTTTTTCATCTGTACGGTTTCTGGCTCACATAAAATGCTCCCCCCACTCCTTTTTTTGATTTGACCCCCCCATCACTTTTTTCATCCCACCCTGTTTATCATATTTTGTATTTAAGATCAGTCTCTTTTCATACGTTGTTGTGTGGACAGTTGTGTTCAAGTTGAAATTATCATGATGAATATTAACAACGATAATTGTTTAAATAATCAGTTTGCAAATAGAGTGGGTGTCTTAATAAGTGAAACTAAATATTTTTTGAATAAATCAAAAAGCAAATGGATAAGTGTCGGTTTTTCTGCGGAAAAAGGATATGAGCCAGTTATCAAGATTGGTGAATCGACGAACAAAAATTGTGTGCTATTCAATGAAGTGCAATGGTTATCATTCTTGAACGGACAAGCAGTTGTGTTGAGTTATTTGTCTAGTGAGAAACCTGGATGGCCACCAATGCGAGGAAATAGATTTGAAGTTCATTTCGAAATTATAAATGATGTGAAAGTTATCAAGATCATTCAAGACGAAAACAAGATATATTTAGCAAGTGAATCCATAAAGGAACTGAATGGTTTAGTGACTTTATTGAAATATCGTTATGATTTTCTGAAGAATCAAGAATTTTCAAGATACTACCACATTATAATAAGAGGAGTGCCACTGATACCAGGAGACGTTATCAGATCAGTGTATGATATTATTTCGCCATTAGACAATCCAAATAGTTCTAATGTTTGCTGTGTGTTGGAATTATTAAATTTTCATTCAGATTTTGTTAGAGAGGATGTGGTGGAATATGCATGTAATGAGATTGTTAACAGTTGTATTGATAAATAAATGTTTTGTATTGTGAAATAATGTTTGTGTATGATGATGATTAAAAATTTGAAAAGAGAGATAGAGACAAAGATAGATAGACAGAGACAGAGAGAGCATCTCTCATTTATTATCTTTTTCTTTCTCTTAAAATTATCAAGCTGACTTCAAATTCAATCGTTTATCATTCAATTAATACATTTTCAATAATTGGAAGTGTTTTTGCTGCAGCAGTTGTATATTTCATTAGTGAAAATATGATATCAACAATAATATGATAAATTTTGTAATATTCTGTTTGCCCACGTTGGACAATGTATTATTAATGTGAATTATTCAATGATGTTGATAAATAGAAATACAAATTTGTGACTCGTTATTTTTTGATGAGATCGAAGGTAAGTGCACACCACATCAACAAAGTTGCAAAATGATATCGTGTAAAAATAACATAATATCCAATAATTGGCTTTCCAATTAAATATATTAAATAAATAGTGAATAATGATCAGGTTTTTACTATATAAAGACAACTTTCTTTGACCCTCTGCAAAAAAACCATCATCAAAGTACAGTATTAAGTGTATCGATCCACAGCTGCAACATGACCCAAATGTACACGCACATTATACCATATAAAACCCGTTGGACATAGCGGTACCTACTTTAAAATGCCTAAAACAAGAAATCAATGTATTATTGGAAGAAATGGAACTTGTGCGTTATATCACGGATCTCGAGAAATTTATTCTTGTTAATATTTATGAAAAGGTGTTTGAAATGAGATCATCTAACCGAAAAGTTAAGAGGATCTGCACATAGTGTATGTAATCTAAATTATCAAATTCCCTGCTATATTCCAATATTTTTTCATAACCTAAATTATGATCTTCATATGTACATCAAGTTGCTTTGTAATCAAGATAGTCGAATTGAATGCTTTGCTCAAACAAAAGAAAAAATATATTTCTTTTTCCGAATCAATCTTAGTTGATAAAATAATTAAAAACAACAAGGAAAAAATATTTATGTAAAACTGAGATTTTTCGATTCTTTCCGTTTTGTTAACTCTTCTTTGGAAAAATTGGGTGTGAGTTTTGATGATTAAACACAGTTTAATGAAGTTCGAAAAAAAGGTGTTTACCCTTATTCTTATGTGAATTCAATGAAGAAATTGTATGACACTGAACTTCTCAGTGTTTATATATTTTATGATAATCTTCAAAAACAACCTATTGATCCATTAGATTAGGAAAGAGCAAGAAATATTTGGAAATTATTCAATTGTGAAAATTTATTGGATTATACCAAAGTCTACTTATTATAAGATGTTCTCATATTGACAGACTTCTTTGAAGCATTCAGAAATGTTTCTCTTCAATTAACAATTTGGATCAGCTGAATATTTCACAGCTCCAGGTTTGAGTTGGGATGCAATGATACGTAGGTACAACAAAAGTTAAATTGGAATTATTAACTGATATTGACATGGTTAATTTTTTTCAAAATAATATTAGAGGTGGAATTTGTCATTGCAGTGTTAGAAAAGCTGAAGCTAATAACCCCTTTCTTCCAAATTTCAACTCATCAATACCAAAATCATATATTATGTATTCAGATGCAACAAACTTGTATGGACATAGTATGTATCAATACCTTCCTGTGAGTGGTTTTTCTTGGTTAACGCAAGATGAAATTAACTCACTTGAATATCAATCTATTCCACAAAATTCAGAATATGGGATATGTTTTGGAAGTAGACATAATTTATTGTGAGAGTTTAAAATATTTGTGCACCTGGTTCTAAGCAAGAAAAAATTAATTTGCAATCTACATGATAAACAAAAATACATCATTCATTATCAAAATCTTCAGAGAGCTTTAAAAAGTGGATTGAAATTGAAAAAGATTCACAGGGTAATAAAATTCAAACAGTCACCTTTTCTCAAACCATATAGGTATTGATTTGAATACCATAATGAGAAATCAATCGAAAAAACAAGCTCGAAAAAGATTGCTACAAATTATATTATAATGCAATATATGGAAAAAGTATGGAAAATGTTGAAAAGCGAGTCGATGTAAGATTGATAACATATTGAAAAAATGTTGGGAAAAGGTAAGGGGCGGAATCTTGCAAAACCAAATTTTAAAAATGCCTTAGTTTTTACGAATTACTTTGTCGCTATTTAAATGGAGCGAGTGAAAGTCTGTTTTAATAAACCGATATATGTTGGATTTTCAGTTCAGGAATTATCAAAAAAACAGTAATTTATAACTTTTATTATGATTATGTAAAAAGTGAATATGGAGACAATGCAATTTTATTGTATACGGATATGGACAGTTTAATTTTGTTTGTGAAAACAGATAACTCTTATCAAGATATTCAATCAAATTTAGAGAGATTTGATACTTCAAATTATGATGAAGAAAACATAAATAATATTACTAAAAATATTTCTGTGGTGGAAAAGATGAAAGATGAATTTGCTGTAAGACCAATAATGAGTTTTTATGGGACGGGTGCAAAAGCTTATTGTGGTAATTTTGAAGATAAATCTGAGAAAAAAGCAAAGGGTGTGAAAAAATGTGTGATTCAAAATTCTATTACCAAAGAAGATTATTGTGATGTGATAGAGAATTCCATAATTAAATATAGAAATATGAATCTCTTCAAATCAAAAAAACATGATATTTACACACAAATGAAAAATAAAGTTTCATTGTCTTATAAGGATGATAAACGTTACATAATTCCAGCACATTTTCGAACTTTGGCATGGGGAAATAAAGATATAAACATATTGCAGGAAGAGATTGATGATGAAAATGAATGAATTAATGCTGTGTGTTCAATGCTGCCAGAATCAGTTGTTGCTTCATATAAATTGTAAATTTGTTGAAAAATAATTCTTTGTCCATACAAGATCAACTCACACAGTTAAAAAAGACATAATAGAATTCAATTCTTAACATGAAATTAGGAAATATGTATAAACCAAAAGATTTAAAATAATGTAGTAACCAAATTATATGTCTAGTTATAAATAGTGTTTTCAGGAAAACTGTTTACTATATAGATACGACAATGTTAGCAGCATGTCTACCGCTAGATTATTGTTCTTGAGTGCTTTTTTGAATAATACTTTGTTTTTAAATCGATTTAGATGTGTAAGAAATATTCATCTCTGTATCATCCAATCATAATGAATCATTTTAGAATAGAATTCAATTTGGTGTAAGAAATATTCATCTGTGTATCATCCAATCATAATGAATCATTTTAGAATAGAATTCAATTTTTAACATGAAATTAGGAAATATGTAGGTATAAACCAAAATATTTAATATAATGTAATAACTAAATTATATGTCTAGTTATAAATAGTGATTTCAGGAAAACTGTTTACTATATAGATACGACAATGTTAGCAGCATGTCTACCGCTAGATTATGGTTCTTGAGTGCTTTTTTGAATAATACTTTGTTTTTAAATCGATTTAGATGTGTAAGAAATATTCATCTATGTATCATCCAATCATAATGACTCAATTTAGAGTATAAGTTGAGACTTTATTTTGTGAATAGAAAGTTCGTAACAAGCAACTGGAATGTACCTATTATTGCTACATTCGAGTGCATCAATTTTGTAGAATTAAATATCAATCTTTGCATTTTTTTGTAGTGTGTTACCCATTTTAGGAGTATATTTGTATAGAAATAACAAGTGTTTTATTTTATCAATTATTGCAAGACATTATTTTTTTAAAATCTAGGAATTTTGTGAATTACTCAAACCCAACCATTTAACATAAACTTTATTTCCCTTCCGTCTTAGAATCTTTTCTACCAAATACACGTCAGAATGTTCAACGTTTTCAACTCCTCCTTATAAAATGTACCCTGCATCTCTTCACCTCTATGATCCTCCAATATGTAGGTTTGTTGGATTTGTGATTTTTATTTTTTTAATCACAAAGATTTCATCTGACCAGTTAGGTGTATACTCTTTTGCAAACATCTAACGAAAGCTACTTATTTTCACATAGTCACCCTTTTCATATTTGGATATTTCACTGTTTTCATATGACGATAAACTTTTGATAGCAACTGCTTTTCATGTTTTTTAGTAACTTGAGATGGTTTTATCTCAGTTACAGAATGTTTGGTATTGTTGTATTCTGTCACTTTATCAGGTCATATTTTCAACCATATATAATTTCCTTGCAAACTAAACTGTTTCCACATTTTATTTTTAAGTGAATTCTATATCTACTCTTTCTACAATGCTTGCTTTCATGTTGGAAAAAGTGTTATAGTGATTGATATTATATTTTTCCATCATTATTTGAAAATTTGTATTAAAAAATTCCTTTCCGCGATCTGTTTGCAAATTTTTTGGTGGGATTTCAACATTGCTCAAGATCGATTCCATTGCGTTGGTTACATCTTTAGCAGTCTTTGTTTTGATTGGAATTGCCCAAACAAATTTAGAAAACACATTTATTACTATCAAAATATATCTATATCCTTTGTTTATTTTTGAATATGGTTGCATTTCAACTAAATCTGCTTGAAAAAGATCATTGACCCCCTTTACAATTACTACTCTTCTTTTAAAAAACCTTCTGACTTGTTCCAAAGCTTCTCAATACCAATATTACCGTTAGTTGTTGCATTAAAACAACGCCACTTCCATCAAAATGTTTTTTATTTTTTTTCTAACATCAAATTTTTTATCCTAACCCTCTCTTCCTATCTGAACAACTTTTTCCCCCGTTTTGACATATTTGGAGGTGGAATCCTTATAATGGGGTTGGACATCACATACTCCATGGGGTTGTATGTCGGAGATTGCTCAGCCTCATCCCAGGAGTAGTCAATGAGTGGAGGAAGGTTCAGTTGGGGGGGTCTTTCACACACATCTTAAAAGAGAAATTGAATATTGTTACTATTTTCAGATTTATAATATTTCTGTTAGACTGAAATGTCATACATGATAAATAATAATAATAAATAATTCCATAATATTTCTCACCGAGGGGGTTTCGTTAGCATCAATTGAAACGTCTGAACACACCCCGCCGACCATGCACCTCAGAATCTACAATTCGCTTTGAGATCCATCTCGACCCCCTCCCTATCATCACAACCTGTAAACCGTTATATTTTATTTTGATTTTATAATTTGAATAATAATATCACTACCCCGTTCTCTTCCGGTTCACCCCAGACACCTAGCGTTTCATCCCCCATCGGAGACCACCACCCTTTAACTTGGACAGCGACATCCTGTAATTTTTAAAATTGAATTATGTACTTGCAATTTCCAAAAAATTTTAAAATAAAAATGTCTAAATTCAGATCATATTGTCCTCATTGTCTTCAAAGTACTAAGGCTATTGTATTGTATTGTATCAATATGATATCTTGTTAATTCACTTTTTAAAAATATTATCAAATGACCATGGTTATTCAAATGTATGATGGTAAAATATATGAGCATTAGCTTACCCGTTTTTCTAAATCAACCTCCACATTACTAACATCACTTACTCTTGCCATTGCTTACACGAAACTCAGAAACATCAATAGTATCCTTACTAACAGTCCACTTATTTATATATATATATATGTATATATACTTGAATAGTGGGACACACTTGCCAAAATAGTTCGAAACTCACGCTTATTTTATCTTGCAAATAAAGTCACAAATCACAAACATGCTAACTATTTTTACATGTACCCCAAATATGAAAAATATCTATATACTTAGTTCATTCTGACTGCACAAAAATTCTAACATTTCCTCAAGCAGATTGTCTTAATTAGATTGAATAGAGTTCATAGGAGACGCATTCAAAATTCTTGCCTTGTACATTATTATTTTCATTCTTGTTTTCAGTATATTTTCCTTGTTGTTGATGTGATCGTTTTTGGAGGACCATCTTGACACCCTTCCAAACCAAAATCATATTTAGTTTATTTGTCAAATCAATCTTTATCTTTCAACAATATGAAATCGATACAGTCATCCATATCTTGTCTCCAGCAGCGAAGTCTTTAAAAGTCAAAGTACTCTTCTCTCTAAGACTCAAAATAAAAATATTGTAATTCTATCCTAACAACAACTGTTTT
>OY293304.1:58562768-58747470 GCA_958502075.1 Orchestes rusci
CTGACAGTGTCACCATTTTTAGCCAAAAAAATAGTATTTCATTTATCGAGCATATAATGGGCCAAATATTACACGAGATTAAAATTTATATCAAGAGTCGAAGGCGAGTGTTATTAATTTTATTCGAGTGTAATATGTTCATTATATGCGAGTCAAATACAATGCTTTATCTACAACTGTCAAAAAATTTGGAAAAAAAAGTCACTAAATAAAGCCAAAAATAGTTGTGTTTAGGCCCACTGCCCGTGAATAAAGAACTATGATTCACGGGTTTCTCTCAGGCCGTGTAATATGTGGAACATTTTATATCTATAGATGGTTGCATAAAACAACTATTTTTTGACAGTTGTAGATAAAAGTTTTTTCCTTCAAAATTTTGATTTAAGGGAAAATATTTTATATTTTTAAGTGGTTTGAGGTTTAGGCTGTTGCGAAATTCACGCCTAATATCCGTAAAAACAACCCCCACCTAATACTTCTGACAGTTCACTTCAGTGATCGAAATCTGCGGGTGGTACAGTTAGGGGCAAAGGGGGAAGTGTCAAATTTTAGTGATCTGGGTCAAATTGACCTGATTTAAGATGCAAATAAAAAGCAGCTAAATGTTGTCATGCATCTTGACACGTTGTACGATGCAGTTGTACAACAAATTGCATCGTACAACAGTGTCAAACATTGACAACTATAGTTCAGTATGTTCAGTCAGTATCTATTATCGTTCAACATGGCACCAATTTTGTGAAAAAAAAAGCATTAGCTGCTGTTGTAGTAGTCGGGTTGTTTTCGGATGATTTGAGAGATAGAGTGAGAAAGAAGAGAGAGTGATGTACAATGGTTTCTTAAAAAGACATATTTATTTCCACATTAATTTACGTAACGAACACATAACCAATAAATAAACACAAACGACAAGCTTGACGTGTATCTAGTAACCAAGTTGTACGACAGATTGCATCTTCTGCGGGCCGTTTAAGACAATCCACAAAATTGGTTTCAAACCAACAATTTCAAGCTAGAACAAACCTATTCTTATAAACTCGCGTTGGAAATTTCGAAGAGAAAAATTTCCCGGCTTTATTGAATCAAATCAAATCAAATGAAATATGCTTTATTGCCACAAAAAAAATTAAATACATTTTATGAACAAAGCAAATACAAATGCAAAATGCTAAAGTAAAAACAATACAAAGCGAGTATTACCAATCAAATGAAACCTCACATGCAAGGCGTATAACTTCTTAGGGGTGCAACTTAGTTTAAAGGTAAGTTGCGTTAAATCAAAATATTTTGGGTTCCCCTACATGATAATGCTCAGTGTCGGTCCTTATGCGGGTCACCCTGTATATTTTTCGAATCAAGAAAATAAGGTCTTTGATAATAAATGATAATATACAGGGGGTTCTAAAGTTCAGATGAATATCTGAAAGTTTCATATCCACAAAATTTTCATATTTCCATAGATAATACCGCTAGCATATGGGTCAATATATACGGAATTACCCTGTACAGGCTGTTCAAGTATATTTTTGCCCTAGGAGTGGTTCAAATTAGCAAAGTTGTGGTTCATTTTCTGAACTATCAGGATTTGTTATCAGAAAAAACAAATGACCATCAGAAGTCAACAAAATTCAGGCTTCTACATTTTTTTTTAAATGAGACACCCTTTATTTCATCCCATAGTTTGATAAAGAATTTTTTCCTGATTCCAAAAATACAGTGTCTTCACGGATGGAGTTTTCGTAAGATGAAAATGACAAAACATTCTCGAGTTGGATTATGATTTTCTGGGAATCGCTCCTGCATTCTTCGAAACTAAGATGTGAAAAGAATGAGTCAAATCAATCATTATACATTGTGGTTTTGGGGGGATTTTATAAAAAATGGACAAGAGTAAAGTACCTTTGTCAAAAGAGATACCGGAAAAAGTTACAAAAGAAATTTATTTAGAATAACAAGTAATGGTCGAATACCGATTTTGATACAAATTGGCCAACTTTGATTTTTTTGTCGATTTTATAAAAATTGTGACCAAAGTTTCCAAAATATCAAAAAAAGTTTTTGAAGAAAGTTTTTTGGAATAAAGAGTTATGGCCGAATCTCAATTGTTACACAAATTGGCCTCTTTTGTTTTTTTTTCTTGAGGACTTGAATTTTCAAAGCCACAAAAAAATCAAAACAAACCAATCTGTGTCAAAATTGGAAACTCAATTCGTGGACACACGGGGGTGTTATCTTTAACGGTTATAAAGATATTAACGTTTTTCTATACAAGGAATAATGATAATAAATTGGACAAAATGGAGGTGTTGATTAGTAGAGACAAGCCAACTTTTACATGTATAGATAAAAGTTAATATCTTTATAACCGTTAAAGATAACACCCCCAACTAGGGCTGCCAGACCTCCCGATTTAGGCGGGAGACTCCCGATTTCTTACTGTCCCTCCCGCTTCTTGAACAAAGTCATAATACTCCCGATTTTGATTAAGAGCTCCCGAATATTCCTGAATCTATAGATTTTTCCCTTCAATCAGCTTATTTTGGTTTCAGAAGTATGTGGTGAGATTTTGAAAAAACCTTTTTACAGGCACCCTGTCTGTACCATGTAGAAAACCTTCTTGATTTGTTCGAGAATAGTGATTTTTGTACATATTTTATTCTTTTTTTTGTGAAGTTATTGATCAAGTAACCATAAAACTTTATGCGATATTTCCTGATATATCTTCTTATTACAATAAAGCCAAGATTTTTTTTATGACGAACGTCTCTGCAACAATCAAACCTCCCGCCTCCCGCTTTTCATTTTTATAAATCTGACAGCCCCACCCCCAACCCATATACAGGGTCCTTCATTAGTGCGTCGGGCAATCCTAGCGTGGTTATTTACAAAAGTAGAAAAAAAAGTTTTATACAAAAGTTGTAGAATGTGACTTTATGCATATTTTAAAAATATTTTCAAACATACAGGGTGCGTCACAAAAGTATGGCACGAAAAAGTATGATTTTTTTAAATGGAACCCCCTGTATATTAATTGATATTCCAATTCTTTCTTCAATTTGGAACAAAAATTGTAATACAACTAATGTTCCTAAATTCAACCGTTATCGAGATATCGCGTTTTAAAAATGGCATTTTTGCAACTTTGACATGCTATAAAACTCAAACTATTCAAGTTAGAGAAAAATGGATTGCAAATTCCTATCTTAACTTTTCAAGAGCTCTTCTGTCATTTGGATAGAAGGTAACGTCAACTGTCAACTTTTTTCGGCACATTTTGACATTTTTTCACAATAATGGATTTAATCTCCTTGAATAGCTTTTGAAAAGTTAAGATAGGAATGTGCAATCCATTTTTCTCTTACTTGAATAGTTTGAGTTTTATAGCATGTCAAAGTTGCAAAAATGCCATTTTTAAAACGCGATATCTCGATAACGGTTGAATTTAGGAACATTAGTTGTAGCACAATTTTTGTTCCAAATTGAATAAAGAATTGAAATATCAATTAATATACAGGGGGTTCCATTTAAAAAAATCATACTTTTTCGTGCCATACTTTTGTGACGCACCCTGTATGTTTGAAAATATTTTTAAAATATGCATAAAGTCACATTCTACAACTTTTGTATAAAACTTTTTTTTCTACTTTTGTAAATAACCACGCTAGGATTGCCCGACGCACTAATGAAGGACCCTGTATATTTGAGATCAGGAAAGAGTTCTCTATCGAACCAGGGGATAAAATACAAGGTGTCCCATTTGAAAAAAAAGAAGCTCTAATTTTTTTTGTTGGGTTCGTTTTTGGAAAAAAAAAGTTGAGGATGGTTGCAAAAACTCAAAACGTCGGATTTCAGTTTTTACCATGCTATCTTCAAGAGCAGAAAAAGTGGCCATGAAAAGGTGTCATTCGTTTCCAATTATCTTTTCAAATAAACTAAGGACAAAATAAAGAAGGACTTCGAAAAAATCGGTTATTGTCGTATATCTCCGGATTTCTCCGGAATATTTCAAGTTTCGAAACGTCATTTTTGGAGATTCAAGTTGCACAACTCTGCCTCAATTTACTCGACCTTGTATCTCTTACGGTTTACGAGATCCTCATGCATACACTCGCATTTATAACACCTTGTCAATCATTGATCAGTTTGAAAATGAATGCCATGACATTGATCAACCTTCTTTTTTCTAAAGTGTCTAACCAGAACCTGTAACGCAAATCTGCTCTATGGTAATTATCCATTTGTACCCCACACTTAAATCTAGTGAATGGAATCTATCTTGTACGCTTTGTATTCCTTAATGCACAGGGTGCGCCAATAGTGCGTGGACCGGATTTTGTCGGTTTATATAACCACATTTTTAAAATTCGTTGCCCAGGCATGCTAGACAGACCTTAAGGCTACAAACCTAAAATAGTTTCACATCATTCGCATCGCGTATACAGGATGTTTCATATCAAAGTTACATTTTTTAAATGAAACCCCCTGTTTATTATTAAATATTTGGGTTCCTCAGTCAATTTTAGATTGACTTTATGTACCACACATGGTATCACACATGGTATCTTAAATGAGCCGTTCACCCGCAAATCGGACCTGATGTAGGCCGTATGTACTAGCTTCATTCCTTTTTGAGTTAAGAGAAATCGTTACGCAAATTTAGAAAAAATCAATCAGGGATAACTTGATTTTTTCAAATGAAACTAAGTAGCTTTTTTCATGCGATCGAGAGAAGAATTTTATTAGCTTTTTAGCGATATACGGTTGTTAGTGTCTATCTCTGGTAGTTTTCTTTCAAATCCACATTTTCCTATTAATTCGACGTTTCTATCAATTCTTAATACCTTCCTAATCAAGTAGGCCGTGGAAAATAGACCAAGTATTAAAATCTTAAATATTTTATCATGGATCTCGACACTAAATTATAAACAGGGTACGAAACATCAAAAGAAGAAAACAAGGGCAGTATAATAATTATTATAACAAAAAATGTTCAGAATACCTACCCCTTATTCTATGCACAAGTCAATGAATCTTCTGATAAAATGAATTCTCAATCGTATTAAATTTCTGAAGAAATACAGTGCCGGTGAACAGTGGTGGTCTAGCTATAACATTAGGAACTTGGCAAAAATAAAATTAGCTAGACTATCTTTTGTCCAGTTATTCAGTACATACATTCTGCCCCTCTTTCGAATAGTGCTAGCCATTTTTACCAAAAAGTGGCCTGTAATAATTATACTGCTTTTGTTCCCTGTTTTTATGTTTGGTCTCCTGTTAGTGATCCAGTGTTTAGATCCATAATAAATAATAACATTTATAACTTCAGTCAATTATATTGTTTGTTTTCCATGGCCCACTTGATTTCAATACCTACCTAGTATTGAGAATTGATAGACTTATCCTTGGCGGAAGCGCGGATACAATTTATTTGCAACGTTGCCATTTTTAAAGAAGGGGGTTTTCGTGGCATAGGGACAGAAAGGGAAATGAGATTTTTGTATCGACAGTCTTTCAGGAAAACGACAAAACGAGTTGAGGTTATACAAGATCGTAGCACAAGATAGGTTGGGCAGGAGCGTTACTTTTTAAACGTTATTTAAGAGAACATCCATCGGCTACGCTCGGCAGGAGCGTACCTTTTTATTCGGGCAGGAGCAGACATATGGGCAGGAGCGTTACCTATAAATCTGCAATAAAACTTAATAACTGAACCTCTACTCGATGACTTGGCAACACAGCATGCCGTGCCTTGTGATTTTAGAATTGTATCCGTGCTCTCGCCAAGGACTTCCAATTGATAGAAACGACGAATTAATAGGAAAATGTAGATTTAAAAGAAAACTACCAGAGATAGATACCAACAACCAAATATCGCCGGATAGCTAATAAAAATAATAAAATTGAAGCTAGTACATACAGTCTACATTAGCACATTTCGTGGTTAGCGTCACCAAAAAATCCCAAGTCTTTAAGTCTTGCGATCAATGCGATATTCAATTTTCTTCAACATCAGCTTTTTCAAAAAATAGCGATTTGCGGGTGAACGGTTCATTTGAGATACCATGTGTGGCACATTGACTGAGGAACCCAAATATGTAATAATATACAAGTGGTTCCATTTAAAAAAATGTAACTTTGATATGAATCACCCTGTATACGCGATGCGAATGAAGTGAAATCATTTTAGGTTTTTAGCCTTAAGGTCTGTCTAGCATGTCAGGGCAACGAATTTTGAAAATGTGGTTCTCTAAACCGACAATATCTCGTCCACGCACTATTGGCGCACCCTGTATAGTATAGAGACCATATTACACGACCATATTCAAGAGCAGACCACATGAGAGAGAAAATTTAGAGTGATTCCTAACTATGAAGCCCAACATCCTCATAGCTTTCAAGATGATCCCCACAATATGCTTATTTATCGATAAAATAATGTTCCTTTAAGATCCTGGGAATAGCTATCTACCTAACAAGTGCGGAAAAACATTTTCCGCAAGTGTTAGGTACAATAGTTTTTCTACAGACGTGCGGAAATAAGGATATAATTCGTAATTTAAAAGTTTTTATTAAACCAAATTATATGTAAATAATAATAAATGTCGAAATGTTTAACCAGCGTTTTAGCGACCATAGTAACCTGGAAACCTGGTTGCTGTTTGCTTATGATATTGTTAATTTTGACATATTATTATCCTTTTCCGCACGGAAATGTCGTGCGGAATTTTTTTTTCGCACTGGTGCGGGAAATCTGATTTTCCACACGGATATCGGTGCGGAAAATTCATTTTTCCGCACGGCTGTGAGAAAATACAATTACCTTATAATTATTTTTTTGCCAAAACAGAGTAAAAAAAGGAAATCAATTCAACAGACAAAAAAGTTGTGATATCACTTGTATAGTTCGACAAAAAACTTAAATTCTTAAAATAAGTGACGCACCACTTCATTATCAAAAAAATCCAGGTGCCAATAGAGTTCATAATTTCAATCTGATGAGTGTTACTTTAGCCACATTCCATCAGAATCAGCTAAAATCCAACGGATCCAGATTCATTATAATATGAACAAAATTTGATATTTTCATATGTTGAACAACCCACGAAATTTTGTGTACATTCTTTTCAGACACCCTGCATAGACATAGATTCAAATGAACTGTTTTTCTTTTGGAAATAGCTGAGTACCTTGGCAATAATTTGATCAGATATTGGATCCTCAACCACTTGAGCTTTAGAGAAGGAATCCTCGAGGAATTATTGGCACCATCATCCAATTCTGAACGTATGTCGCGGATATTTTTGTTGAGTTTATCGCCGTCACCGTCAGCTCACTTGTGCATACCACCGTTGCCGATTTGGCCAAATCTTCATATTTATGTATTTTCACTATGAAATTTCCGTTGTTCACATCATTGATTGATAATTCATGATACAATCAAAATCGCATCGTGGTTCAATTTTCCAAACTACCGAATAATAAGACACATTTAGCATGTTGTAGGCCTATCATGATTTTGTGTGAATAAACCCAATGGTAGACTAAACGACGCTGATAAGGTGTAATAATGATATTCTATCAAATCATAAGTTCAAAACATGTTTGTGCAAGACAAAGATTATTTTACTAACATTCATTTAATCATGATTTTCTGATCATTGAAATATGATTCCTCGAACACGGCAACGAGCACGCTTTTTTGGTTATCGATTTTGAAAGTAGTGCGGTGGTGCCATTTGTGTGTTGGACTCAAAAATTGATTTATTTCTTCATTTTGGTATTGTGAAGTGTTGTAAAGGGTGATTCAAAAATAACGCCGGATGTGAAAGGGCCGCAATTTTTGTTTTTTTATTGTTGGCAGCATCGTTTTTGTGATTCTTGATGTGTTGTCATTGAGGTTTTGTCTTGTCGAGGAATTTGACAGTGATTGTGTTTTTTGTGTTAAGGATTACTATGGAAAGGTACAGTGCTTTCAATTTTATTTGTCACACTTTCAAAAGGCTGTAAAATATTTACTTTTTGAGCTAAAAGGTCGACCAAAAAAAGAAATTGTAGTGTTTTTCGTAATGTTTTGTGCTATTGAGTCAAATATTTTCCTAACTGTCAAATGTCAAAATTATTGACACGACTTACTTTTTTTTAAATGGCACACCCGATATATCTTTACATATTTAGAAAGGCGTCTTTTTTCTGATCACGAAAATATAGCACATTATATGCCCTCTCTATTCAACAGTTTAAAGGAAATTGTTATAAATCTGATTAAAATTTAAATTTACAGGTGTTCTTTATTTGGTTTCAAATAATTGTTATACTTCTTGTTAAAAATATTTACCAAGATATAGAGGATTTTCTGGTTTGTAAATACAGCATTTTAAAGATTCACTCAAATCAAGAAGTATACCCATTTATTTATTTTCACCAACTTACTGTAAAGGAACAGTATTCACGTATAACATTTGACAATTTGAGTGCAACCCTGACAATTATTGGAAACAAATGACTCGTGTATCTTCATGCTAAAAAATCACAATTTTAATCATATTTATACCAATTCGCGCTAAACTAGTGAATAGAAAGGGCATGTGTGCTATATTTTCGTGATCAGAAAAAAGACGCCTTTCTAAATATGTAATGATATATAGGGTGTGCCATTTTAAAAAAAGTAAGCTATGTAAATAATTTTTTACATTTGACAGTTAAGAAAATATTTGACTCAATAGCACAAAACTTTACGAACAACCCTACAATAACTTTTTTTGTTCAACCTTTTAGCTCAAAAAATAAATATTTTACAGCCTTTGGAAAGTGTGACAAATTAAATTGAAAGCACTGTACATACATACATACATACACTACGGAACAACGAAATTTGGTCATTAAAACTCATTACTCAAACGGTGAAAGTTTCGCAGCCGACTGCGTTCGATTCTCAAGCATCGCAATGCACCAAACGAATCGACTGTTCGTCGGTTAATTACGAAATTCGAAGAAAGTGGTTCAGTTGCAAACCTCAAAAATCCAGGACTCCCTCGAAGTGGGCGTGTGTGATCGGGTTATTGTGAATTTCATGGACAGAGTAATTGCGTGTAGGGGTAGTAGAGGAGGACATATGTCCGATATTGTTTTTCACAATGATTTTCCAA
This sequence comes from Orchestes rusci, assembly GCA_958502075.1. NCBI lineage: Eukaryota > Metazoa > Arthropoda > Insecta > Coleoptera > Curculionidae > Orchestes > Orchestes rusci. The sequence continues at coordinate 58,571,915 of OY293304.1, forward strand.
CAACTAGATATAGCCCGGCGTCTCTTTGTGTGTCACATGTTTATACATTGAGGGGAGAGAGGAATTCTTGCGAGTTTGCCAAACTGCAAATTTAATAAGTAGCTACCTTGTATTCATGTACATTTTTAGATCACTAGTGATAATAGAACATTTTCAATGAGAGCCATATTTTTCCATGAACCTTAGTTACTTATGTAGACACGATGCAACGAAATACATCTGGCAACACGACACAAATGCCTATTTGAGATCAACCAATCACAGCACAGTCATTTTAACCAATCATAGCCTGTAGCTCCCTTGGAACACTGTTGTCGGCTTGTTAAAAATTCAATATTTTTGAAGGCCGAACAGCTGATTTATGTGAACAAAACTTATCAATGATCAGTAAATTATAACTGTCCTATAACACCAACGATATTGAAACAAATAAAAAATTAAAACATATCCTCGTTAATACACTGGTTTATCCCTTTTGATAAAAAGTGAAAATTCTGAGTGCTTTTTATTTGCAACAAGGCAACGTTGAACGAATTCAACGGACAAGATGTAAATAATAACATGTTTATTATAGTGACAAACAATTTGCCCGGAATCTAGGGTGTACGCTAGTTCTAGTGGGTTCTATGTTCTAAGGTTTTTCACGTTTGAAACCTCAAGATATTATGAAGAGAATGGTGTGATTTTTTTGCATTTTTTATGAAAATGAATTAATTTTACAACCATTTCAAATCCGGCGTTATTTCAGCCTTTATATTGACTAAATTTGTGCAAATTTCCTCACTGTATCTCTTTCGCACTCATTGTGATGTTGGCGCGTCAAGACTAATACCATTTTATGAATGGGATGCCTAGTCTAAAGTATTAATGTCAATGTCCTCAACCTACTTACCTATTTTTTTTTTCAGAACAGATTGGATACGAGGGGCAACAATGTCTCGATATATCAGATCAACCAGTTACTAAACGGCCCAAAACCATATATTCTGGTGGTGATAGTGATTTTGATGCCATAAGGCACTCCTCTCATTCCATCATTAGTGACCCGCTCAGTCAGCTTTTACGAATTCCGACGATCCACTCTGCTCCAGATCCTCCTGTTGGCAAGTCAATAGGAGAAAAACAACAGAATCATGCAACCATCAATACAAAAAGTTGCCTTTTTCGGTACACTGGTTATGTACACTTCACTTTGCATTTGCTATATGAAGAATTCAAATTAAATAATCTATACACAGAAAGTCTGTTACCGCTGGCAAACTTATTGAGTAAGCTATCTGGTGATTTAGGCCTGGATGAGTATGCTCAACATTATTGGAGGGACTTTCCTAAATATATCAGGTTTAGTAACCAGAAAATGAACGAAGCGTTCTTGAACAGTTCTAACGTTTGTCAAATTTCTCATAAACAACCGCCCAGTATTATGCAACATATTTCGAAGCAATTACATGGGGAAACTGTAATTCCGTATCCATATCTAGCAGATATCAATACCAGATGCAAAAATGTCATTCAGGTGAGTTTTTGCCTTTTTTTAAAACTTTTGGTTATCAATTATTATAACTACATAAAAAGTTGTGAAATAAATATCAAGATTTTGTCGACAAAAATTGGTTCGATGACATTGTTTTATGGTGTATTATCGTTAATATTTTAAATAGGTATGCAAAAGTCCTTCCAAAAAGAAATATTTATAAATATTGTCGAATAACCTGGAAGTTGTTTAATCTGAATCGACGACCTCTTAAGCGGTTTTTACACAAAAATCTTCACATATTGCAAAGATATGGTGTGGTAATAGCAATGTATCGACACTGGACAGTTTTGTGAAATGTATCTACATCACAAAAAAGCAAAATGGATGCAGAGAGTTGTCTATGACTAGAAGTATAGAATGAAAAAAAAAATATGTCCGAAAATGCTTCGTTTCCGAGATACAGGTGTACCTACTACTCCAGATATTTCCAAAAAATTTAGTACACCTCTTCTGACCATTAAACTACATTTTTTGATGTGAAAGTTTTTAAAAAATGTCTACTAGTGGTGTTAGAACTGGATTTGTATTGAAGTTGGAGTTGATTTGGACTCTTGATATTATTTCGTACGACGAACGGTTTTTGTTTGAAGTAATGAAAGCCATTTTGATCCATGGCAAAATCTGCTCTGGTGTAAAAAAATATTTATTTTTTTTTATTTTTGAGTTCGAGAAAATGTTATTTGAGAAATTTGCTTCCTTTATGTCCTGTCTCATGTTGAAAGAGAAACCCCAATTTCAAATACACCCTGTATATGTCTTCTTCAAGTTAATAGCTCCACAAATTGTATATCTATTCTCATTTGAAGCAAAAGCAATCGCGTTCTCATTCGCAAATCAATAATTTATTCGATTAATGTGAACTTTCAGCTCTGTGGCACCTTAGCCGAAGTCAATAGAGGATATGCTAGGAAAACGCCAAAGAAAAATGAATGCCATGATTCAAAAAAAGATTTGATTGCTGCCTTGGAACGTACCACTATCGAACAGTTTGTTTTATTATTGGTAGAATTGAAGATAGATAGCAGGTAATTATTCCCGGAACTGATTTCAATTGATAAAGTGGAAAGGACTGAAGTATAACTCATGTATTTTTTTCTTCTCCTTCTTCTTTCTATGAGCTCGCGTCAATGGGTTCTGACGGCTGCCCATTACGTATTTTGATTGATTCGATTGGAACCATTTCAAGAAATATCTGTTTTTATTTCGTGGCATCTCTTCAACTGCATTTTTTCATCAATGTCTTTTACCTTTCATATGCTTAGTCTTTTATTCCCGTCAGATGATGTTCTTGCATATCGTATTTTGATTTTATAAGATAATATTATGTACCGGGTGTCCCACTTAGAATGGCTCTCGGCTGTATGTCGGAAACTATTAGCCGTATGGCATGCAGACAAAAATGTATTAGCAAATAGGCCATCAGAAATTGCTGGAAACTATTGTTTCTAGAACGGCCGCTAGAGGGCGCAACATCAATGGCGAATCAGAAAACTCGATGTAGCCCAGGGAAACAAAATCAATATAAAGGCCATCTGCGGAATGAGTCCGAGCAAGCTGAATTTTTGCAGAGAGCTTCGTTTTGATGTTCTAAGGCACCACAAAAAATCTCATATTGCAGCCCGTGTGCGTCTTGAGATATCGAAGGTCAAAGGTCACGAAAATTGTTTTTACGCAAAAATCTCGCTTCCAGTGCATCTGACGGCTTAGGTACCTATTACAAAACTGACGTAAAATAATATTATAAAATTGTTCATCTTTATTTTTTGCATACGACTAACCGTTTTCGAGATACAACGGGACAATGCGGGAGCGTGCATTTCTAATAGGTACTACTCTGCGGAGCGTTGATTATAAAAGCATGTTTCTGAACCTGTTAGACTTGTGATTTATTTGACTGTAATTTGACTGGGAAAGACGTTCTTTGTCATGCGGAATGGCGACTTAGTGCTTTATATGCGATCAACCGATTTCGGATACTAATCGTGACTCAGTGAATGTTGTGCGGGGTTTAGAAACTATAAAAACTGCAAGTATCGAAAGAAATGATGGAAATATCGCATATTTAAACACAGTTACTTTTGTGAACGTGCATACAGAGTGTCGGAAAGTGGACGCTAGTAAACATTCGATTATGGCAGCAAAACGACGCGACGCCAAGAAGATACAGAGGCTTCGACTTCAACTTCGCCTCGTAAGAAACGAGCCAAGATGTTTGATTTCAAAACTAATTGCATGTTTTGTGGTGAAGTAGCTGATGAAAAAGCTGAGAAAAAAACAGCACAGAAATTTAGACGACAAATTTCCAAAGTGAGTACAATTGAATTTAAAGACACTATTTTACAAATAGCAGACAAACGGGATGAATTTTTTGGCCGACAAGTGAAGAGTCGCGTTCTCTCTGAAATTGATTTGGTAGCACCTGAAGCAAAATACCACCGTGAATGTTTTGGGAAGTTTCAACACATTATTTCGCCATCAACTTCTAAAGAACCGTAACCCCTTCCCCGACAAACTAATAATGTAGCATTGTAGCGTTCGTTTCATCCTAAAGTTGTCCAAGGTATGATTTCTTCTTGTTTAGGCGGATGCGACCTTTCAATATCTTGGTCCATCTACGTATCGACTAGGATAGTACTCAATGTTTCTGTCGCAGCATAATTGCTGCCAATAGACGTAAAATTCCGTCAATGTTTGGGTGTTGGTGTTATCAATTTTGGTACGGTTGGGTACATTGTTTCACTTTTGGAGGTGGATTGTCAATTGTCACAAAGAAGTGAGTCTTCTCCCGTGTGTGAAGGCAGACACACACGTATTTTTTTTTGAAACCAAAAATGTTTTAATTCTCTTGGCGGTATTGTGAAATTGTGCTGGAGAAAGGAGTTTAACTGAGTGTATCTCACTCCCCATACTTCACAGAATGTATTATTTCTGAGGATGCCTCAGATGAAAACGGATTTGTGAAACCTAGCAAGGTGAGCATGCATTCCCGGTTTTTTTGCCATTCTTTTATTTTCCACTTCTCTTCTGGCAATTTTTCAATCTCATCCATTGTTTCAGGGTTTTTTTTCTTGACACGTAATTTAAACCGAATGAATGTGTTGATTTGAGTATCAAAATTCCACAACCTATCCTGTCTACTGTTGATGTTTGGCGACGTGAATCACGTGGGTGATCAGCAACGTTATCAATCCCGGTCCCCTTTTTTGGTGATAGCTCGAGATCTGGAAGTACTGTTGAGTGACGAGTCTGGGGTTAGCTCGTGACGTATCCCAGCCGCATTCCAAGAAAAAAGATCAGGAGCCAGGAGTCTGGAACAATTAACAGGCCAGTCGTTTTAATTATCTTTATCCAATCCATTTCGCCAATTTCAATCAGATTACCATTTCAATAATTTTTCTTTTTAACTAATTAAACATTAAATGTCAACTACATCGAATGCTACCTAATATCTTATATTTTTATATCAACATTGTCACCCATAAAAACATTATCTTTGCGTAGAAAGATCTCAGATTTACATATTTTTATTGGTTAATTATTCTAAATTATTTGTACACTGCGCGGTACGATTTAACTATTTTTGTTCAATCACTCTGCCACTATATCTGTGAAACATAGCGCAATCCCCAAATCGTTCGAACGTATTTGCCCCTGCGACTTGATCCATTTTATCCGTAATTTTATCATTGATATTTCACTTCGTACCAACCAGTAATTTTCTGCCAACCAACGCTATTTATAAATTGAGATTTCATTCAAATTCTACCATTTTAACTTCTTGATTTTGGAGAATTAGTAAAATATCATATATCAAATTTCATGTTAAAGCATCATTTATTTGAGTGAATAAAGTAATGTTATTTGTGGACTATAAAGGTGTTCTTTTTTTGATGAGTCTGGTTAACGGAAACAAATTCCTATAATCAAAAAGGTTTCTTAGTTTTGCCTAATAAAGAAAACTGAGTGGCGCCTAATCGGGATTTTATAAGTAAGTATTAACTATCTAACGGTAAATTGATCAGCTGGCCATTATCCACGAACTCCAAGCCTACCGACACAGAGCTGCCGAATGCAAAAATAGTACGTGATAATAATTGATTATTTAACGCGCTACAAAAGTGGCGACCAACGTGTGGGGCCTGGCTGAATTGTTTTGTTTTTTACTGAACTCATGGAATTTGTTTTGGTGACTTGATTCTTCAAATAAGAATAATAGTTGGATGCTTTTTCTTATCGCTAAAATACTTTGAATTTATTAAGTTTTTGATTTTTGATTTAAACATTTAAACATTTTTCATATAACGTGTTTAACAAAGAACCCTTGCTAGCATATCTGCCTATTCTGACCTTGATTTGAACTTTATTTTTCGGTTTGGTTTCCCCAATTTATTTAGGATTTTTTTTTGCGGGCGTTTGACTGTTTATATTTGTTGAGCGATACAGTGTGTATTGGACATTTTTTATTGCGGTTATTTTTGGTTTCGCTGAGAAACATTTCACTTTTTTATAATTATTGCTTGTTACTGACCCTTTTGAGTTTGATTTTCTTATCACGATGGACATGTATGGCTTTCAACCCAATCACCTTGTTGAGCATGAGCTTGATTATGAATTGAAAATTCGATTGCTTGCTACAGCTAGGAATGTCGCAGACAAGAGGAAAATTTTGGGAAAGGTTTTTAGAAAGGAACAGTCAAACCCTGGTTCGTCTATTATATTAAGCGAGGTAAATTTGGATTTCACCCAGGAACGCTCTGAAATTAAGAAAAGTTTAGATTCAATTGAAAAAATCATTGAGGATTTTGAAGGTAGTTCCACGGATTCTGCTTTTCTTCGTATGAAGTCTAGGTTATCGCACGTTTTTGGAAGGGCTAGACGCATTCCTGTTCCCACTGAATTACCTGATGAGACGAAATCCTATATTCAGGAAACGACCGCTACTTGTATAAAACTCGAATCAGATCTTTACGACAAACTTTCTTCAGCCTCTGAGATTGAATCTACCCCAGTCAACAATGTTCCTGTGATAAATGTTGCAGCCCCTGTTGTCCACTGTGCAACCCGTAACATTCCCATTAGTGAGTGGCAGGTCAAATTCAATGGAGATCCGAAAAAATTGTATTCCTTTTTAGAGAGAGTAACAGAATTAGCCGAAGCTCGTGGTTTTTCGGAGATTGATCTTTTCCATTCAGCTGTTGAATTCTTCATTGGAGATGCTTTCGTTTGGTACCGTAGTATAAAGTCTACTTTGAATGATTGGAACTCCTTAGTTTGTCGATTAAAGAGAGATTTTCTTCACGATGATATTGATGATGAGATTTGGGATCAGATCAGAAAGCGTAAACAAAGGAGGAACGAGTCTACCGTGATTTTAATAGCCCACTTGGATGCTCTTTTTTCCAGACTTAGTCGTCCACCAGCTGAAACTTCCAAAGTTAAATTCATAAGGAACAATCTTCTTCCAGATTTTATTGATAGGTTGGCATTAATGGATATTCCTTCGGTGCTACAGCTTTCGGAACTTTGCCGGAAATTAGAGGAGTCTGATTACGTCAAAAACAAGAATAGGGTTCGAGAGAGTGTTTCTGTGTTGGATGGTCCTAGTCATGAAGTTAAGAATCTCCGCCCAAGGAATAGATCATCACAAAATTTTTCACGTCCCAACAATCCTCCCAAAAATCATAACCGTCGCCAAGGTTCTTCAAATGAAGTTTACAATGAACCTAGTACCTCAAGAAGGGTGTCAGATCCGTCTTCGGCTAATAAACATAAAAAGGTGGTAACCTGTTGGAATTGTCAATTGCCAAATCATACATTCTTCGATTGTAAGGCTCCTAGAGGCATTTTCTGTTACAAGTGTGGTGAGCAGAATGTCAAGTCGACAGACTGTAAGAATTGTACAAAAAACGAGTGAAGGTGGTGACTCAAGGAGGCCGTTTCACTCTACCTGTTTCTTCAGCCTCTAAGCTTTCCAAATTTGATGAGTCCGACTGGAAAATTTGGCTTGATAAAGTTTCATCATTTATGAAAAATCCCATTGCTGTCGGTGAGGATCATATATCTCCTCTCTTTGTTAATAAACCCCTTGATAATAGACCCTACCTTGTTGTCAAATTATTTGATATTGAGATAACAGTTTTACTTGATTCTGGAGCTACTTCTTCTGTTGTAGGTAACAAAGGCCTGATTATTTTGGATAAACTTGGATTGGTAGTTACCAATTCTTCAGTAGAGAATATTTGCACAGCAGATGGTAAAAAGCAGGTTGTTCAGGGAACAGTTGATTTGCCAATTTTTGTGGATGGCGTTTGTAGAGTCATCAGTGCTTTGGTGGTACCCTCTTTGGCACAGGCGTTTATTTTTGGTTGTGACTTCGCAAAACAGTTTGGTTTGTTAGTTGACTTTAAAGAGGATTCCTGGAACATTCATACCAATCATAGTAACTCTTATCTCCCTGTTTTGGAGAGTATTTCTTCTAACTTGGATAACTGTTGTCCCACCTTGTATTCTTTGGATGATCTTTCTGTGGTTCAACGAACTGATGCTCAGGATTTGATTTTCTCTTTTGGTGAAATCAGTAGTAACGATAGACTTGGTAGAACTGACAAGATTTGTTGTACCATTGATACAGGCGATGCTTCCCCTTTTAAAAGAAGACCTTTTCCAATGTCACCCTATATGTCCACTATTCTCAATAAAGAGCTTGATGAAATGTTGAAACTTGGAGTAATAGAGCCCTCAACAAGTCCTTGGTGTTCCCCTGTACTTCTTGTGAAGAAGGCCAATGGAGAAATGCGTTTTTGTTTCGATGGTCGTCCCCTTAATGAGGTTACTAGGTCTGACAGCTACCCGTTGCCTAATATTGATCGTATTCTCTCTTCTTTGCGCGATGCAAAATTCATTTCATCTATCGATCTGCGAAAAGCTTTTTGGCAAATTCCTCTAAACGAGTCTTCTAGGGAAAAAACCGCTTTCGCAGTGGTTGGTAGAGGTCTTTTCCAGTTTGTTACTATGCCTTTTGGGTTGAAAAACGCCGCTCAGACTCAGCAACGGTTGGTTGATGCCATATTTGGTCCTCGTTATGAGCCCAATATTTTCACTTATTTGGACGACATTCTAATAGTTTCTTCCGATTTTCATTCTCACATAAATCTTTTATATGAAGTCAAAGATAAACTCAAAGAGGCAGGACTGACGGTTAATTTGGATAAGTGTGATTTCTTCAAAACTTCTCTTAAGTTTCTTGGTTACATCGTGGGTTCGAATTCTCTTAGGACCGACCCAGAGAAAGTTTCTGCTATGGTAAATTATCCTCGTCCAAAGACTACTACGGAAATCAAGCGTTTTGTGGGTCTCTGCTCATGGTACCGGCGCTTCATCAAAGATTTTTCAACTCTCATGTCTCCCATCAACGATTTGTTAAAGGGTAGGAAAAAGGGTCAGTCAATAAAATGGTCAGATGCCGCCGAATCTTCCTTTGTCCAGATCAAACAGTTATTAGTTTCTTCCCCCATTCTTTCACAACCCGATTTCTCTAAAAAATTCTGTATTCAGAGCGATGCTAGTGACACAGGACTAGGTGGTGTTCTCACTCAGATTATTGATGGTGAAGAAAAAGTCATCGCTTATGCGAGCCGTTCCCTTTCTAAGGCTGAGAGGAATTATTCAGTTGTTGAGCGAGAATGTCTTGGAGTTTTATTCAATATAGAAAAATTTCGTCCATACGTTGAAGGCGCTGAATTCACTGTAATTACAGACCATTACAGCTTGTTATGGCTCAATTCTTTGAAAAACCCTAGTGGAAAGCTTGCTCGCTGGTCTATGCGTCTGAGACAGCATAGTTTTGATTTGGTACACAGGAAAGGTTCCCAAAATATTGTCCCTGATGCTTTATCTAGATCTCTTCTCGTTTGTGACGATGATTCCCCTGATTCAATTTCCGGAGAGATAGTGATTGGTGAGGTTGATGTTGATCGTATAGACCCTTATTTTGACAATCTTCGTTCAAAGGTTCGTGATCACCCTGATGAATATCCCCAATTCAAAGTCGAAAATGATTTCGTTTACAAATTTATCCCCAATCGTCTTCCAATGAAAGTTAATCTTCCAGAATGGAAATTGTTAGTTCCGAAGCCACAGAGGAAGGAAGTCATCGATTCTCATCATAGCCCCCCTAGTTGTGGTCATTTTGGTTTTCATAAAACACTCAGTCGACTCCAAGAACGTTACTATTGGCCAAAAATGCGCCAGGATGTGTTGAGATTTGTGAAATCTTGTTTAGTTTGCGGTTCTCAAAAGGCTACTAATACAGCTGCTATGGGTTTGATGGGCAAAGAAAAAGAGGTGTCTTATCCATTTCAAGTGATTGCAGTGGATTTGATAGGTCCATTTCCCCGATCTAGAAAAGGTAATAAGTGGATCCTGGTAATATCGTGTTGGTTTTCTAAGTATACCATGATTTTTGCCTTGAGAAGTTCCAAGACCCAATATGTCGAACAAATTTTGGAGGATAGAGTTTTTTCAGTACATGGTTCTCCTTCCCTTCTGATCTGTGACAATGGTAGTCAGTTCACTTCAAATTCTTTTAAAAATTTGAGTAAGAAATACAGTTTCAATATTCGCTATAATCCCCATTATTCACCTCAGTGCAACTTCGTCGAAAGGAACAACCGTACTATTGGTACCGCAATACGCAGCTATGTTGATTCTCATGACAACTGGGATCAAAACATTCCTCAAATTCAGTTGGCTATCAATACCGCTAAGCACGAAGTAACTGGTTTCACCCCGTCATTTTTAGTCTATGGAAGACACATACCCCTATCAGGAAATTTTTATAAGGATTTGAACCTTGATATCCGGGTGGATCATTTGATTTGTCCAGGAGATAGGAATGGTTATGCTGAAAATCTCATCGCTTTGAAGGATATTTTCATCGATGTCCGTCGTCGTCTTCATGTTGCTTATGAAAGAAATTCCAAGGCATATAATTTGCGTAAAAGAGATGTTTCCTTCGTCGAAGGTGATCACGTTTGGCGAAAAAACAAAGTTTTGTCCAACGCTGCGGAAAAGTTCACGTCCAAACTAGTTCCTAAATATGTACACTGTATCGTTCGCAAAAAATTGTCAAACGTTGTTTATGATTTAGTTAAGGAAGACGGTTCTAGCTGTGGTAAATGGCACATAAAAGACCTAAAACCTTTCTTTGGTTCCACCGCTAGTGATTCCGATTCCTCGGAAGAGTAATGACTATTACTACTATTATTGATTATTTTGCTCCCTGTCGTTCAGACAGATATTCTGGTTTGAAGACCTATTTTGTCTTCCTGTTACATGTCTTTTTAGACTATATATTTTTTAGTGTTTTCTGCAAACACTTTGCTTTTGCTCATTCAAGTACCCTGAAAATTGACCAGTAAATACAATTTGGTTTCTTACTGAGTCTCAACTATGTTGGATTTTATGAGGACTACTCAAGTAAGAATCGGTTTTCCTTGCCCCGTTTTTCGGCTCTGTAGCGTAGGTTCATACCGGCAAATTGCTTTTACTCAAGTCACTAATCACTCTCCCTTTTCCCTTAAATTTCAGTGTCACTCATTACTTGGCTTCATCTGGCACAACGAAATTTCGTAGTTAAGTTACTATAGGTTAGTTTTTCATAGTTTAGGTTCTCTTTTAAGATATTTGTCCAACCTTTCTCGATTAGACCTACCGATTTTGTCCCTACCAGATTTGACCTTACCGAACATGACTCCTTTTGGACGGGTGATACACGTAGTTATCAAGAGTTGAGAAATTGTTGTGACTGAAAACCCGATTTCATTTATATTTAGTTATTCTAATGATTAGTCTTTAAGGTGTTATACTTACTTATTCAATTCACTCAAAATGTGGTTAGCTTTTCGCTAATCCTCCTTTCGATTTCCTTCTACAGTTTCGTTTTGTTCATGTTGAACATAAAATTGACTTCGTCAATTTCTTTTTTAGGAAGGGGGTAAATGTAGCGTTCGTTTCATCCTAAAGTTGTCCAAGGTATGATTTCTTCTTGTTTAGGCGGATGCGACCTTTCAATATCTTGGTCCATCTACGTATCGACTAGGATAGTACTCAATGTTTCTGTCGCAGCATAATTGCTGCCAATAGACGTAAAATTCCGTCAATGTTTGGGTGTTGGTGTTATCAATTTTGGTACGGTTGGGTACATTGTTTCACTTTTGGAGGTGGATTGTCAATTGTCACAAAGAAGTGAGTCTTCTCCCGTGTGTGAAGGCAGACACACACGTATTTTTTTTTGAAACCAAAAATGTTTTAATTCTCTTGGCGGTATTGTGAAATTGTGCTGGAGAAAGGAGTTTAACTGAGTGTATCTCACTCCCCATACTTCACAGAATGTATTATTTCTGAGGATGCCTCAGATGAAAACGGATTTGTGAAACCTAGCAAGGTGAGCATGCATTCCCGGTTTTTTTGCCATTCTTTTATTTTCCACTTCTCTTCTGGCAATTTTTCAATCTCATCCATTGTTTCAGGGTTTTTTTTCTTGACACGTAATTTAAACCGAATGAATGTGTTGATTTGAGTATCAAAATTCCACAACCTATCCTGTCTACTGTTGATGTTTGGCGACGTGAATCACGTGGGTGATCAGCAACGTTATCAATCCCGGTCCCCTTTTTTGGTGATAGCTCGAGATCTGGAAGTACTGTTGAGTGACGAGTCTGGGGTTAGCTCGTGACGTATCCCAGCCGCATTCCAAGAAAAAAGATCAGGAGCCAGGAGTCTGGAACAATTAACAGGCCAGTCGTTTTAATTATCTTTATCCAATCCATTTCGCCAATTTCAATCAGATTACCATTTCAATAATTTTTCTTTTTAACTAATTAAACATTAAATGTCAACTACATCGAATGCTACCTAATATCTTATATTTTTATATCAACATTGTCACCCATAAAAACATTATCTTTGCGTAGAAAGATCTCAGATTTACATATTTTTATTGGTTAATTATTCTAAATTATTTGTACACTGCGCGGTACGATTTAACTATTTTTGTTCAATCACTCTGCCACTATATCTGTGAAACATAGCGCAATCCCCAAATCGTTCGAACGTATTTGCCCCTGCGACTTGATCCATTTTATCCGTAATTTTATCATTGATATTTCACTTCGTACCAACCAGTAATTTTCTGCCAACCAACGCTATTTATAAATTGAGATTTCATTCAAATTCTACCATTTTAACTTCTTGATTTTGGAGAATTAGTAAAATATCATATATCAAATTTCATGTTAAAGCATCATTTATTTGAGTGAATAAAGTAATGTTATTTGTGGACTATAAAGGTGTTCTTTTTTTGATGAGTCTGGTTAACGGAAACAAATTCCTATAATCAAAAAGGTTTCTTAGTTTTGCCTAATAAAGAAAACTGAGTGGCGCCTAATCGGGATTTTATAAGTAAGTATTAACTATCTAACGGTAAATTGATCAGCTGGCCATTATCCACGAACTCCAAGCCTACCGACACAGAGCTGCCGAATGCAAAAATAGTACGTGATAATAATTGATTATTTAACGCGCTACAGCATTAGCAATGGAAGAAATCTTTTATTACATTGAGAATAACGAAGATTCGCAATTTACAATAAAAGTGTTAAAAGACGTTCTCACAGATCATGTACCCGATGATAAGACAATAATTGCAAAATTACGGGAAAAATATTCAACCAATATTGTAGTCACGACCTAGCCCAAATCATTTACCATTATTTCTTTTCGCGATGCTCAAGCGGATATTTTGTCCAATGCTTGGTACGAGAGTAGAAAAAACACTCTGGAGGAAGAACGCTTGCGTATGGTCGAAGCGGCTGCGGCAATTATTAGGGAGGTTTTTCGAAGTCTTGTTGTCCAAACTGATTCTTTTTGGGTTGGGATTTGAGGAACAACATATTAGAGCCAACAACAACACTAATGCCACCTGCCCCAAACGATCTATTAAATACATTTTTTTGTAATTGTAAAAAGGGGTGTGGTGCGCAGTGCCGGTGGCTGCCATGCTCTAAAGTGTGTGGCCAGTGTCACGGACAGGCATGCCTCAACCCCTCAACGGACTTTCGAAATATAGAAAGCTCCACTGAGCCTGAGAAGGTATTTCCAACAGATGATTTTCAAGATATAGAGGAAGTTTCTGATAAAGATTTGCTAATGGAGAAGCCAATTTTCAACAATTTTGATAATGAGAGTTTTATTTTCCTGCCTACCAGTTTAACAAAAATGCATTTATAGTTATAGCTCCGCAGTATTATACATTTTTACTGATTTTTACCTTCATCTCGAAAACGGTTTGTCGTATGCAAAAAATATAAATGAACAATTTTGTAGAAGAGACAATTTTACATCATTTTTGTAATAGGTCCCTAAGTCGTCAGATGCACTGGAAGCAAGATTTTTGCGAAAAACCAATTTTCGTGACTTTTTACCTTCGATATCTCAAGACGCACACGGGCTGCAATATAAGATTTTTTTGTGGTGTCTTAGAACATCAAAACCGAAGCTCTCTGCAAAAATTCAGCTTGCTCGGGCTCATTCCGAGGAAGGAGATAATGGCATGATAATCTTCAGCAAATTTCGTTTTTTTTTTGTTTGAACCATTTCTGTTTTTTTTTTATTCTAATTAATCCGGACTGAGTATTCGGTATCAAAAGAACTAGGTCTCGTTAAAAAGATGAATATTGCGTTTTTTTGTAGAATTCAAAATGCAACAAAATGCTTCACTATTACTGTGTTTAAAATACAAAGAAGTTAAAAAGGATTTTTGTTCCTGTATATTACCACTACTTCATTTTAGCAAATAGTTCAAACAAACAAAAATACGAACTTTACTGAAGATTAGACGGGGTTTGCAGACGATGTCTCCCTCTATGGTTCGGCTTCCGCCTATGGTTGCTGAAGATTAACATGTCATTATTTATATCACCCTTTATCAAGTCAGTTTTGTAGCAATCTCATTTTCTGATTTGCCACAGCAGTTGCGCCCACTAGCGGTTGTTCTAGAAATTTGAAAATAATTGCCAGCAGATTCCCATGCTAATATTGCTAATAATTTCTCTTTTCTCCCGGCATACTTTCCGCAATACAGTCGAGAGCCATTCTTAGTGGGAGACATGGTATATCATGGTCCCTCATGGAATGCGCTACGATCAGCAAGTGCTGATTGTGCTGGCTTTGACATCACTCTATAGAAGCGGTTGTATTTTCATTGTCATTATTGGTCAAATAACTTGTGAATAAAGGGTCATCCAATAAGAATGTCCTATTTTTCACTGCGCATTGTGGTCACAACTGCGGCGATAACGTTATCTAAATGGCATATGTCTTTACAGTCAGTTCTAACAAATTATCATGGAGAGATACACGATTCCACAGCGCGTACAAATTGTGAATCTATTAAGAGAAAGGTTGTTTAATTCCGCGCGGTGGTCACCAAGGTCCTGCGATTAACCCCCTTAGTTTATGATAATGCATCACAAACAGCTGAGGGTTTAAAGAATAACATCAATGACATTCAACCAGCTTTATGCGAGAATGTGATCGAAAACTAGAAAACTCGAATTCGCGCTACTCAACGGAGCCAAGGCGGCCATTTGTTTGGTATCATATTTCATAAATGGTAGATATTGAACTGAGAAATTAAAAAATAATCATTCCGATATTTCTTTTTATTCGGTTGAATTCAAGTTGTAAAGTGGAACACTTCTATTGGATAATCCTTTGGTATTCAATATCAATTCAAAATGTTTATTTTTTTTTTGAATACGAGGAGAATGAGAAAGTCGTATTTTAGGATTTTTTCTCAAAAACCTCAATGACCTTGAAATTTCGGGTAGGTTATCGAAGTTTTGTAAAAGCCTTCCGGCCTTCCGGTAAATACTGATTCTCGTTGAGCAGGTGAATAAACATTTATAACTCACTTGTTTTCTACAATCAGTACAGATATTTTCATATCATAGCGGATTTCAGGGTATTACAACGTTGACGATAATATTGTTTTCAGATATATGGAGACTTTCCCGACCGGAATATATTTTCTTCTATATAATGCGCTATGGAAGTGCAGGGAGAATCCACCTTCAGATTGGCCTTCGGATGCCTATCATTTATTATGGCGAGATGACCTGGTAGCTCAGGCGCAAAAAATTGAAATGGTACAATAGATGCGTTTATCGAAGCCAAAATTTACATTTTATATTATTTTGATTTTCATGCTCTCATATCTGTTCAATGCTAAGTGTCAAATTACAGGAGAAGGACAAGCTTTTCCAAGAAAAAATGAATATTTGCTTTCAACTTCAAGAAAGTATGCCCAATACAAAACAGGAAATTGCTGATTTGGATGGTATGGAGGACATAGATAGTTGTCTTAGTAAAATGAGGTTCAGTGATGATACCAGGTAATTTTTGGATTCAGTTTTTTTTTTGATGGTCTAGAAAATGACCATGGTTTTAGAGTACTGGAAGCAAGGAAAATGCTTTCAAGTTCCAAACCAGTACCAATTAACTTGGTACAGAGACCAGAGGTTTCGGATCATGATTTTATCGAAGAACAAGAGAAATATTTGTATGGAATTTGCATAAGAACGATGGCTCTTCCGGCAGGACGGTAAATATTCAATTTGATATAGTATTGTCATTACAGTTTCGGAAACATTCACAAACAAACGCCACCAGTTATTTACCTTCAACACCCTGTATCTCAAAAACGCAGACATTGACATAGATCAAAAGTTATAATATGAACTTTCATTTTTATTTTAAGGCGTGTTTAAATTACTGTTAAATTATCATTTCAGAGGTATGATCACTCTCAGAACAACGACCCCTATCATAACCGAGCCCTTAGCTGCTCCTTCTTTGTGCTTGACAGGCAAAGTGCCGCGAAGGGGTAACATCGTGGAACTTAATCATATCGATACACCAACGAACATCAATATGTGGCCTCTTTTCCATAATGGTGTAGCTAATGGATTAAGAATCACACCAGATGCCCAAAATATTGATAATACTTGGATATTATTCAATAAACCCAAAGGTAATAATTAATTGAGTATAATGATGTGAATACTTCATATAAATTATGACCTAGAAAAACAAACAAAACGAGCATAGTAACAAGACTTACTTTGAGAGTACAATTACATGCTGGTAATACAATGCGACTAACCCAAACCATGAACGAAAAAAGCAAAAGAAAAACTTGATAATTATTATTTTTGAGATGGGCTACGACCAATCAGATAATAACTATAGATGCAACATAGCGAAATAAACTTGAGGCCAACATTCAACTGTTTGTTTGGGGGCAAAATTTCTCACACCACGTTGTTTGCCAAACTTACTCTATTCAAAGTATTTGTTGTGGAATTATTTTTAAAACCATTTTATGTATGGATTTGATAAAATACATTGATGGTAACTGTTTGTTTAAATTGAAACATCTCTTAACGATTTGTTTGGGTATTTTGGATTCAGAAAAAAAAGTATTTTCTTCTAAAAATTAAAAAAACAGAATTACGGCAACGCACCAAAATTGGGTCCGCCGTTCCATTCATATTACGTCTCATTGGCGTCTCTTCGTTTATTTGACTAGGGTTTGGTGTTAATTTTGTGTATTTTTATTATTATTCTGGTTTACTTTGTAGTGCTTTCTTATTTACTTATTTGGACGTTAACTATTGAAATGACTCGCAAGTGTCAAGCTTGCAGTATATACCGAATTTAAGAATTCTGAAGTTACCCTTCATATGTTATTGAACATTGAACTACGTTCAAATAATAATTTTTGATCAGTGATAAAATATGGCAATGAGTGGCAAAAAGGAATTTTGAAAAAAAAATAGTTTTCAAGGCAAAAATGAAACCACCAAACATTTTGAGCAAACATGTAGATACAAAACTTCATGAATTATACAGGGTGCCCCGAAATAAGTCGTCAATATTTTAACCACATATTCTAGCCCCAAAATAGAAATAATGCTTCTTATGAACTAGTATTCAAAAATTCTTCTTTTTCAAGATATAGGGTGTTAAAGGTGAAGACCTGATGACGGTTTTTTGTAGATATTTTCGCAACCTGTTAAAATAATTGAATAAAATATGGTACAGTCACTAAGCTTTTTACAATCTATGTAATGAACGAAAACTTAGTATTGTATACCCTTTATGAGTGGGATATACAGAAACGGGTTTGGTAAAAATAGGCCCCAAATTTTTGGTTGTTGATTTTTAGTAGTTTTGCCTAAAAATATTGGAAATCTAGAGTTTTCTACACAAATGAGGTACTCTTCTTGTAACTTGCTGAGACGCACCATTTTCGAGAAAAACGCATTTGAAAATCTTTTTACACACTGATTTTAGTGAAACATTTCGTGGGCATCTGGCTAGGCTATCACAGGTTAACCTGTGCCTTCGCTGAGAGTTTCGGTACATGACATTTTGTTTGTAATACGATTTTCAAATGCATTTTTCTCGAAAAAGGGGCGCCCCAGAGAGTTAGGAGAAGAGTACGTTATCTATGTAAAAAACTCTAGATTTTGAAATTGTGCAGACAAAACTACTAAAAATCAACAACCAACAAATGTAGGGCACATTTTTCCCAAGCCCGTCCTTGTATTCCGTAGCCATGAAGGTGAAACAATACTAAGTTCTCGTTCATTAGGTAGAACGTAAAAAGGTTGGTAGCTGTACGAAATTTTATCCAATTATCTTCACAGGTTTCGAAAATATTTATAAAAAACCGTCATCAGGTCTTCCCCTTTATCTTGAAAAGGAAGAGTCTGTGAATACTAGTTTATAGGAAGTTTTAGTTTTATTTTGGGGTGTACAATACGTGGTTGAAATATTGACGTCTAATTTCAGGACACCCTGTATATTGAATAGGTAACTGTCAAGACATATTAGGTATTAACTTCCCAATCTTCGACTTGCATTTCCAGTTTATTATTAAAAAAATTGATATTAGACCATTCAGAAAATTTCCAAAAAAAAATTGCTGCTTTTGGGGTTTTTTATCTGTTTTACATTATATTTTATATCATCTTAGCCAGCCACCCGAAGAATATTTATTGCTTTACTCGGGACAATCATTTCCTTTTATTAGCCCATAGGTATTGCCAACGATCTTTAGTTTTTTTTTAGCAATGATACTTTAGTCTGTCTTTATTTGATGCAATTCAGAAATAAAGCAGCAAGTTTTCGTTTTTCACATAAAAATATTTTTATCTTAGTGCCAATTCACAATGAACGTAATACGTAATACGTAAAGACGTAACGGAAACGTAATCTGTAAAGATAAATGTACTGTATCGGTATGTCTGTTCACAATTATATGCTAAAAAGAATAACAGACGCAAGTACGCGGCGCACGTGACGATCTTACGAATCATGTTTATGTTTAATGTGAACACTAACGTAATATTTGCTGTTATGTTTCAATCACGTTTACGGTTGTATTTTGTATTACGCTTACGTTCATTGTGAATTGTCAGTTACTTTGAAAAAATTGTGGATTTATGGCGAAATTCTGATAATTTTATCAAATCTGAATCGCTCTTATTTGTTATACGGAAAATATCACAGAATTAAAGAAAACTAGTTCACATTTTAATATTTCAAGCTTGAAATAAAATCAAAATAATCATAGAAATGTGTTTTGCCTTAAAATAGTTACGACACTGTCAGTTAAGCTTGTAGTAGCCGGAGCACATTCCTATTAGGTGCAAACGTAACCTCACTTAGTGCCTCACTCAACTCCCCACGTCACGTCACGTGGTCACACTTTATGAATAAAATGTTTCATCTATAGTTATTAGATCATTGGCTAGGACTCCCTGTATATTTGTGTAAGAAACGTCAAGATCAAAAATTATTAGTAAAGTCTAGTAGCCTTTCAACAGCCAATACAAGGCTACGTTATTTATCCTGAAGAAACTGTTCAATCATTGTTGAATTACAGGTGGAGTTGAGCCTTTGATAGAACATGCCGGTTTCCTGATGGCGTTGGGACTGAACGGACATTTGAAAAATCTAGCAGTTATCAATACGTTTGATTATATTGGTAAATCTCATGAAATCACCAGTGTTGGCATAATGTTAGGTATGTGCATTTTGCAATCCATTATTCCAAAATGCTTGAATGGACCATTATTTTCAATAGTTTTCATCCCACTTATTGTCGAATTATTCTTCATTTTCTTTCTTGTCATGAAGGTCTCGCTGCCGCCCACAGAGGAACATGTGACCAAACTTTGACGAAAATTCTCGCCATACACGTCGAGGCACTACTTCCTCCTACTTCTATGGATCTGGATATATCTCAAAATTTGCAAGTGTCTGGCTTGCTTGGAATTGGTTTGTTGTACGAAAATAGTGCTCATCGTCATATCACTGAGGTAAGTTAACCGGAAATGTGTTCAAAACTCTTTTTGTTGGTTGCGTTCAATGGTGTAGTAAGTTCTCCATGTCAAAAATGGTGAAATTATAAACAGGAATAACGGAAAATGTAAAGTTCTCTTTACATCTTATAGAAAAATGTACATTTATTCTGAACATCAAAACTTCTAACTTTTGAAACGTATAATATACAGGGTGTCTTGTAAGTATATGGCATACGTTCGGGAGCGTACAGGGAAGGTCAAAATAAACCCAGTTTGTCATGAAACTTAATTTTCTAAAGTGCCTTCTACCGGAGATACAGACGCCTAAAGGGGTACCCATCGATTCAATTTTTTAGCTCTAACTTTTGATCCGGCTTGTTTAATTTGATGAAATTTTAGTATGTTGTGTAGGCCATAGTTAAGTCAATATTTGAAATTGTAGAAAGAACCAGAACGAACTAGACACCAAATCTTTTGGCCCAGTTTTTGACAGGTGTCATTTTACAGAGCTGAAATAGCTATTTGTGTATTAAGAGCGCAAAGTGATACATTGCCGCTCTGAGCAAGGAGATGGACGCGCGACGCGTAGCGGAGCGCGGCTACCTTGCGAGAGCGGCAATCTCACTTTGCACTCGAATTACACACAAGATTTTTTCTACAACCGCAGATTTTAGAAAAACATGAGTTGTATTGAAATAGATATTTTTATTTTCGATGACGATCTTCGAATACGCGTTGTTCATGAAACTGTTGACATAATCTGTTAAATGCTGTTCAGTAATTTAGATTGGGAGAAGTTGACAAAAGGGGTGACATCTAGTAACGCATTTTGAACTTGCATAGCGGTGAACAACAACAAATATTTGGTTATAATTAACCCTACTTGTATTTCTCAGTTTTAATTTCATTATCATTTCATAAAAGAAGTGTTCTTAGTGATACATCTTTAATCCATTATGTCGTTCAATGCCCTCTGTGCTGTCAAATGTCGCAGAAACTTTTGACATTTTTCTAATATGGTTTCCATATTCAGCGAGCGACAAAGTTACTTTGCCGCTCGGCGAGCGACAAAGTAGACTCCGCGGAAAAGTGACACTTTGCGCTTCCTTTTTGATGCGTAAACATGGTACTTTGCGCTCGGTTGTAGAAAAACTACTTTTTCAAATACTCTGACTTTTTCTAATCTTCTTTTGTTCCGATAAAACTAACCGTTTTCGAGAAAAATATAGATTTTGTTTTACAGGTTATTGCAATAATACACTGAAATACTACAGTTGTTGGTAGTTTTGGTATTGAATTTTTTTTGACACTCTCAGATTGTTTGCATATACTAGAATTAGTTAAACATTGAAAAAAAAATCAAGTAAATTTGTTGTTTTTTTTTCGATTTTGCAAAATGAAAGTGAAAGTCCTTTCTCCAATATAAAAGTTGATTTATTGTCCGACGCCTTTCGGGTATTCACCCATCATCATGAACAATATGAACTTACGTCAATCTCTAAAATTTTAACGGAACATCCTCACGCACTACAAATGTAAAAAAATACTGACAACCTCATATCAACAAACAACAAATACAGACTTAACGAAGATTTGATAAATAAAATGCATTTCGTGGGGAATCAAATCGGGTCCATGGCCGCTTCCAAAAACTAGTTACTAACTGGCTCGTTTAGCGAATCAATATCAAAAGTAAGGCCTTGTCTTGCAATCTCTAATGCATCCAATTTTTGACCGTTTCTGATGTGTAGTATTTTGAAATGATTGGAGATGTTGAAGGAATGATCATTTTGTTTAAGATGTACCTCAAATGCAGAGCGGTTATTGTTAGGAGACTTTAATGACGCCAAATACTCATTAATCCGGACCTTAAAACTGCACCCCGTTTTCTCATTATACGTTGAGTTGCAGTCTCCGCACTTCAAATGATACACCCAACTCTTGGAAATCGGGGGTATTTTGTCTTTCAATAATGAAAATAAAGTTTCAAGAGTTATGTTCGATTTAATTATAATATATGGTATGATATTCTCCAAACTACCCTTAAGAATGTTACCAATTTTGAGTGACAACCAAAATAACTCAAAGAGACAAATTTACGAGGTTTTCGAGGAGTCAGAAAAGACTCATTTGATGATAACATTCCACCAGTTTTTTGTATTTTTTATTTATCAATGTATCAATTAAATGTTTGCTGTTACCATTATTGGTTGCTATTTGATAAACAATGCTTCTTTGGCTTTGGTAAAAGAGGAATAGCAAAAAGTCGTTGAATAAATGAATGGAAAGCAGGAAGTTTATGGGAAAAGAAGTGGTTAGAATCCGAAGAAATAGTGTGATCTGCCTGTGTAGGTTTACGGAAAATTGAGAAAACTAACTGGCTAGCGACATTCTTGGATATGGTAAGATCTAAAAAGTTGAGAGAGTTATCATTTTCAACTTCGATTGAAAATTTGATAGCATCATGAAGACTGTTAGGCAGAACAAGGAAGTCTTGTAGTTGTTGTTATGAACCTGTCCGTACAACGAAAATATCGTCGACGTATTCACGCCAAAAAAAATGTGTCCCAGAAGAGGCTGTTTACATTGAAATAAAACTTTATTTTCGTAATGTGGCAAACAAATATTGGCTAAAAGAGGACAGAGACTAGAGCCCATTGTCAGACATTCTTTCATTTTATAAAAACGATCATTGAATTTAAAAAAGTCCATGTTCAAACATTTTTCAAGTAAGGTCATTAAAACTTGTCTTTCTTCTCCACCCATGTCCGTTTCAGATATTGGCAACCATTCAACAATCTGTTTGACCTGATCTCTAGGTATTCTGGGAAACAAATTCACGATATCGAAGGTAACGAGAGTGAATTTGTCTGGCAGATCAACCTTCTTTGATTTAATCATCCTCTAATTGTAAAGTATTTTTGATACTGAATTTATTCTTGAGTTGTAAATGGTTATTGAGCCATTTTGTCAAAAAGTAAATTGGTGCATTGGTCACTCGACCCGTTTTGAATCAGCACTAAATGCATTTTATTTTTCAAATCTCCGTTTAGTCTGTATTTGTTGTTTGTTGACATAAGGTGGTCAGTGTTTTTTTTTTACTTTTGTACGTCTAGTGCTTGAGGATGTTACGTTAAAACTTTAGAGATTGACGTAAGTTTTTAATTTTCTTCTATAATTATTTCTTATTGTGATTTCTATAGATATGTTCATATTGTTTATGATGATGGGTGGATACCCAAAACGCGTCGACATTTATATTGGAGAAATGACTTTTATTTTCATTTTGCAATTTAAAATGGAGCTCCATCCCGAAGGAAAGATCAATTACTCTGTATTTGCGTTAGGAGGCTCTTTAGAAAACAAATGTAATGACAAACTGGGACTATTTTGACCTCCCCTATACGCTCGATCCCAAAATTATGCCATATCCTTTTACCGGACACCCGGTATTATAACAAAATTTGGACACACCATATGTGAGGACGTTCTGATTTTTTTGACATAGTAGTGACAGCTGAAAATGTCAAAATAACAGCTGTGCGCCACTTTAAATGAAAGAATCAAATGGAAAGGGAGATCGATTGATACCTCATTTTAAAGGTCTTTTTATCCTTATTACACCCTGAAAGTTTGAGGTCGCTGTCTCGAACTTTTCAATATCAAGGCAGTACTTTTTCAGCTGTCACTACTATGCAGAACGTGCTCATATACTGGGGATCCAAATTTCATTCTGTGATATTGAACAATTTAAAGTTAGGGAAGGGACATAACAGAATGGATTTTGTTATGTGATCCCCAATATATGAGCACGTTGTGCATTTCTCAGCACAGTGATGACAGCTGAGGATGTCAAAATGGCAATCGGGCGCCATTTAAAAAAAAATATATTGCCTTGATATTGAAAAATTAGAAAGAAACAGCGACTTCCAACTTTCAGGGTGTAATAAGAATGAGGGGACCTTTGAATCGCGGTATCACTCGACTCCACTTTCCGTTTGATTTTCCTGTTCAAATATTCACTTTCATATTTTTCAGGTGCTTTTATCAGAAATTGGTAGACCGCCTGGACCAGAAATGGAAAACAGCGTCGACAGAGAATCGTACTCTTTAGCAGCCGGTCTAGCGCTAGGCTTGGTGATGCTCAAGCATGGTGATAAACCAACTGGCATGTCAGATTTAAATGTTTCAGACACCTTACATTATTATATGGCTGGTGGCAATAGAA
Source organism: Orchestes rusci (assembly GCA_958502075.1). NCBI lineage: Eukaryota > Metazoa > Arthropoda > Insecta > Coleoptera > Curculionidae > Orchestes > Orchestes rusci. The sequence goes on from OY293304.1 coordinate 58,596,114, forward strand.
GACCGCTTGCTGGTGGGTTGAACATTTTCTCATTTTGAAATAAAACATTGGATATGAATTCAGACCAAGTTGATGACTCTCAGCAAAAAATAAACAAGTCAAGAGCATAATATTGAAAAAATTTAAGAACATTACACCAACTTTTATTATAGGTAGGTACGTTTGATTGTTTTCCAATTTGTAGTTCTGTGTTTTTATTATATAATAATATAAAAAGTTATTCCTCATTAAAAGCTCTGCAGGGTCCGAAACCTAAAATGCAAACATCAGATGGCAATTTTTTATCAACTACATATATTTTTCACCTATAAAATTGGTACCTATGACCAATCATGATCTTATAGGCTTTCCAGAATTATTGTATGATTTTTTATATCAACATAATTGACATGGATTGTCGTCCTTTCTTGGTCATATTAGAAAGTCAAGAAAAAAGAAGGAATTATTTGCTGGTGTAAGCTTTTATTAAGTATATAATAAAATGTAACAATTGCTTATACGGTTTTCTGCTATTTTTCAATGATTTCAAACTTTTCTTGTATGGTCACATTCTAGTGTCTTCAGGGATTGCAAATTCACTGGCGGAGGGAAAAAATTATGTTATTTAATTTTTATTATAAATAACGTATCAAGGATGCCGCTCACGCGGCATCCATTTATGATAATAATAATAATAATGATAATCCGTTTATTTAGCAAACGCTATATAGTTTACAATAAGTTTACAAAGTAAGTATTAAATGGACAGCAGCAGAATCAAGAAATAATGAAATGATAACACAATAATTACATAAAGACAAATAAATAAGTATAAATAAAATTGTTGTAAAAAGATAGAAGAAAGATGACAACCACCTACTAAACATGACGTCAAACCATCAGCACTCTGGCATTTATATTTCAGGGGGTATTGATCAAACGCCAAAATGTTCTGGTTACTAAAAGTAACAAACCAACTACTTGATTAGGTACCTCCAAAGATATTTGCTCCTTCTGCGAAAGAAAGGTTAATGATTTCAATACACATCGTAACGTGGTCAACGCCAAAATCCGCCTATACAGTGTGTCCAAGATAAGAATGTCTATCATGGGGATCTTGGAAACCATAAAAGATACGAAGATGGTTAAATTAGAGAAAAGTTGCGCATTGTCAAGCCTAACAATATGCCGTTTAGAAAGTTTTGAAATTCCGAGTATTTCCGGATAAACTAAAATTATTAAAATTGACTAAAAATGGGACAAGACATACGGTCTTATAAGTCTCTTGAATTCAGTTATTCTATCACAGTTCTTGAGAATCTTTGGCAATTTATTATATTCATAAAGTCCTCTGAAAAGTATGGATTTCGCCATTTGAGATGTATTACATTTATTAGACAATATAAAATCCTCGCAGTTCCTGGTGCTATAACCATGTACATCACTAAATTGATTAATCTTATCACATACATAATCAGGTACCAGTTTGTGTTTGATTTTGAAAACAAATACATATATGTTAAACATAATTTTTTGTTTTACAGAGAACATTTCCAATACATTCAACATGATATCTATCGGTGTATACCTATCACATTCCAACATTCTCCTCATTGCACGATTCTGAATTTTTTGTATTTGCTCGATTTTGTAGGCTGGTAGGTTGAACAAAAGTGTGGAACAATATTGCAGATGTGGCAGAGCGATGGTGTTGTACAACAGAAGTTTTGTATTAAGGGACAAACCCCCACCAACCCTATTTATAAAGCCGACCTTCTTCGAAAACTTCCTCATTACATAATCAGAATGGGAATGGAAATTCAAATTAGAATCCAATATTACACCCAAATACCGAATTTCAGTTACATATAAGAGATCTACATTATCAATAGTGACCTTAATAATATTCCTCATATCTATCCGAGATAACAAAGACTTTTTTCCAAAGACACAAAACATTGATTTTTGGGTGTTTAAACATAATTTGTTCTCACACAGCCAGTTGAACAAATTATGGAGGTCATTGTTTATCGCCGTTTGCATCTCGATAACATTTTTTCCGGTGACATAGATCATAGTATCATCTGCAAATAACACTATTTTACAAATATCTGGTACATGCACAATGTCATTGATATACAACAAAAACAACAAGGGACCTAGTACCGTTCCTTGTGGTACACCATATTCAACTTCAGCGCACGACGACAAGCTGTACATGCCAGTAAAAACTAACTCAAACTAACCAAATCTAACCCAAACTAACCTGACCTCACCTAAAGAAACTTCTCTCCGCCAGTAAATTGGCAATCCTTGAAGACTCTAGGATGTGTCTATACAGGGTGTTTCAGAATAACATGCTAATAATAACGGGGGTGATTCTTGGGCTCATTTTAAGAAAAAAAATTCATATGAACGTATGTCCTAAACGCCTTAACTTTTCCCAAAAAATATGCAAACCAAAACCCGCATGGACCGCACTGGTCAGAATAATTAAATTGTTGGTGCATCAAAGAATGAGTATTAATGCCTAAAATACATGACTCAAATTTCATAAAGATATCTACAGTAATGACAAAGTTATTGTAAAAAAAGTATCTATTTTTTAAAACTTTGACACCCTGTATCTCAAAAGTTAAGGCGTTTAGGACATACGTTCATATGAATTTTTTTTCTTAAAATGAGCCCAAGAATCACCCCCTTTATTATTAGCATGTTATTCTGAAACACCCTGTATAAGAAAATTTCGAAAAAATCGAAAAATAGCTGAAAACCGTATAAGCAATAATCACCTAATAAAAATACAGAACCACAAATTGGAAAACAGTCAAACGTACTTTCCTACCTATATTACAAAAGTTGGTGTTATGTTCTTACATGATTTCAATATTATGCTCTTGACTTGTTTATTTTTTGCTGAATCATCAACTTTGTCTGAATTCTTATACAATGTTCTATTTTCAGTTCCTACATCATTTTGCTTCTCGATAATATCATTTATCACTTGATCCATTTTATCTTTTACCACTCAATTTCAATAAACAGCATCAGCTCTTCAAGTAATCGGTGCTGTCACCGCTGCCCAAAGCTAGAACTCCGAGTGTTTTTTACAGTTTGCTCTTTTGTACCGGCACATTGTCAACACTCAAATATTCGGTTTCGCTCTTAGTTGGACCGACAACCAACAACACTGAACGTTCGCGGCATTGTTTATCTGGGGACTTTTATCATCCACTGAATGAATGCGTTATTCTTACTATTTCAATGATTTTTTAAATTTCTTTGACCTTTGACGTTTGTCACAATGACAGCTCGCAGTATTCGGTCTCCTTTAGACACGTGTCACGTTAAATTCACATCCATGGCCGATGATATGGCAATCATGTATCTGGTTGCGCGCGTTTTAATGCTTGAACGTGTCGTGTTACTTTGACAACCACCTACTAAACATGACGTCAAACCATCAGCACTCTGGCATTTATATTTCAGGGGGTATTGATCAAACGCCAAAATGTTCTGGTTACTAAAAGTAACAAACCAACTACTTGATTAGGTACCTCCAAAGATATTTACTCCTTCTGCGAAAGAAAGGTTAATGATTTCAATACACATCGTAACGTGGTCAACGCCAAAATCCGCCTATACAGTGTGTCCAAGATAAGAATGTCTATCATGGGGATCTTGGAAACCATAAAAGATACGAAGATGGTTAAATTAGAGAAAAGTTGCGCATTGTCAAGCCTAACAATATGCCGTTTAGAAAGTTTTGAAATTCCGAGTATTTCCGGAGATATGTCTGAAAAAACGAAATTTGCCGATTCATATTTTTCAATACATCGTTGTATTCGTAATAAAATATGCTATTTAATACAGGGATACTTTTTTTACGCGTCATATAAAAAATGATGTTGATGATGGTTTCTCCAAAACGAAACGTCGTATGGAAAATCTCTCCACACTGTTTTGTATAAAAAAGTGGAGTGATTTTTTTTTATCTCTTTGAATAAAGTCAGAAAAAAACAAAAACGAAATGGACAAATTTTGGTTTTTAGGCCCATCTCCGGAACTTCTTGGAATTTTAAAACTTTGTAAACGGCATTTTGTTAGGCTTGAAAATGCGCAACTTTACTCTAATTCAACCATCTTCGTATCTCTTATGGTTTCCAAAATCCCCATGATAGATATTCTCATCTTGGACACACTGTATAGTGCGATATTCAAAACCTCTGTTGATTTTGAGTGCATCTGAAAATGACTTTCCTCCATCATTTCGGTAGAACAATACAGGTAAAGACACTAATATACGGGCATCCTCAATGCGGCAAAGTTAAATGTCTAATAATATTGCACACGGTTTGATAGGGTACATTTTTGCACAATTATAATTCAAAAAATCCGTTAGCTTCATAGCAATAATTTGATCGAAACTACAAAAAAAACATGGACTAAATGACAGTCGGACGATACACGGTCAGCGTGACGATAATATCGATCCCCTTAGAGAAGAGAAAAAAAAGGATACCTCGCAATGTGATTAATTGTGTGACATTTTGGCTCCAAAAAATGGCGAAAGTGTCAAAGTTGAAAACAATTTTTATAGGACGAGTGGCGAACATAATCTTTTTTAACAAATATTTTCTATTTCACTTTTGTGTATTGATCACGTATTGCAGATTTAAGATTCACAAAGTCAGTAAAATACACATAATACAAATTAACGGACACCATTTTTTGGAGCCAAGCAAGCTAAAAACGGTAACACTTTCGATGTATGAGATTTATGTTTGAGTTCCAAGTCCTTTTCTTTCTTTCGTCAATTTCGGTCCCGGTACTTCTTGCCAATCGCCCGTCGACGTTATTTCGTCGGCTGGTCGTCATGGGCTATTATACAGGGGTTGTGAGAAATCCCCAGAACGTTCGATTATTTCAAAAGATACACGAGTTAGAAGAATCTGTCTCAAATAAAAGTTGTGGGGCTTTTATAAACCTATGGTGTTTTGTCATTAAAATAAATTAAAGTATACAGGGTCGGGCATAAAGTTATGACAGATCAAAGTTGCATTTTTTCAAATGAAACCTCTTGTATATTAATGAATATTTAATTTTTCCCTTTAATTTTGGACAAAAACTGTGATACACTTAAGTCAAGAGTTATCGAGATATTGTGATTACCTTTGACATGCTATAAAACTAAAACGGTCCAAGATAGAGAAAAATGGCCTCCACTTTCTTACCTTAACTTTCCAAGAGCTATTTCGTCATTTGAACAGAAGCTACCGTCATGACTGTCATTTTTTTTTCGGCACATTTTCACATTTTTTTACAAGATTCAAATTAAATGTCCTTGGGTAGCTCTTGGGAAGTAAACACCAGAAAGTGCGAATCGTTTTTCTCTATCTTTTACCATTTGCATTTTTTTGCATGTCAAATATGCAAGAATGTCTTTTATAAAACGCAATAACTCGAAAACTGCTGTACTCTTCTTTTGACCAATAAATAACATTTTTTCATGTAAAAGTTTTTTAATTTTTTTTACCAGTGGCATTCAAACCGGATTTGTATTGATTTTTTTGAAAGGAAATAATAGTACGGCACAGCTTTTCCTTAAAACCAATATTTAAAAAAAAAACTCATTTACTTTGGAGTTAATTTTGTCAATCGATATTTTTTCGTACGACGAACGGTTTTCGTTTGAAGAAATAAAAGCCATTCATGGCAAAGTCGCTAAAATCTGATATGGTGTTTTGTATGTAAAATTCGTTTGTGTCGATGTGTATCAAAGTAATGTCAATCACTCACATTACTACAATTCAAATGTAATGAAAAAAATTGAAAATATCTACAGTGGTAGGAAAGTTATGATAAAAAAGGCATTTTTTTTAATTAAAATTTCAACAACCTGTATCTCGTAACGAAGCATTTCCGGACATAATTTTATTTGAAAAAAATCTTTTTTTTTCACATTCTTTGCAGTGTTAAAAGGAAAGTACCAACTTAAAAATCACCTTGTAAACAGGGTGTTCCATTGAAAAAAATGCTACTTTGATCGGTCAAAACCTTATGACCGACCCTGAATATTCCAATTGATCACATAAATCTATATTTTTTAAGGCCTTACAACTTTTATAAAAGACACTGTTTTCCAACTCGTGTATCATTTTGAAATAATCGAACGTTCTGGTAATTTCTCCTAATCCTGTATAGGAAGGAGCTTTTGCATCTGGTCTGGTTTTATCTGGGTCACTACGTTCAGACTGTGTTTAACATGACCATACTCACTATTTCGGAGAAACCTGAAATAGTGGCTACTCTACTCCATATTGCTTCTTTAATTAGAAGTCTCAGATATGACGTCATCAAATGCAATATTATTATCATATTATAGGTTCTCAAAAAGATAAGTACAAAACCCCTTCGTTTCAAATTCGAGAGGGTACTTCCGTTAATTTGGACGTAACCGCTCCTGGAGCAACTTTGGCGCTTGGCCTCATGTATATGGGTACTAATAACAAAGCTATCGCTGATTGGATGTCACCCCCAGAAACGCAATATCTACTTGACTTTGTTAGACCAGATTTTCTGATGCTACGAACACTTTGTAGAGGTGAGTTGAAGTGGTTTGTAAGTCTGAGACACTGATGATGAGATCGGGCACATAGGTTTTTGTATTGAAGTGTTATGAATAACAATAATATAATAAGGCAACCGCAGTTATACAGTGTCTGCCATAAAGTTGGATACATATATGAGAGTTTTCTTTATTATTTATATTTTTGAGAAACTTTCTTCGGGGATACTTTGTCCATGTCCGATAACCAAAAAAACAATTTTGATACATGTCATGTCATGTTATTTTGATGTGAAAAAATGGGTTATTTTGACAAGATATCGAAACATATTTTACACTTTCCTTTAAAATGAGAATGGAAAATGATGATTTTATTCCAAGATAACTTTATTCAACTAGACTACATAGGAATGATGTCAAATCAGTCGAATCTACTATTCAGGGTGTCCAATTACTTATCCCCATAGAGCAGCAGGTGATAATATAAATGGAAATAAGAAGATTTGTCTAATAAATGCTAGTCGTTGAAAAGAAACGGAGTGTTAAAGTGAAACTTTATTTTCGAAAGATTTCAATAATCATTCAAAATTGGTATACTCGCGTTTTCGAAGGTTTGAAATCCGAATTCGGTTTTTTGAACCTAATTCCTAGAGGGCGATCTCTACGTACTTGATGATGAATTAATATCTTTATATTTTTTTAATCTGTAAAGGTGAGACTGTTTTGATTTCATACTTGGAAATAGTCAATCTTTATACGTGGAAGATGTACTCTTGATGAATATCGATATTTCAAGTGGTTTGCGAGATATTTGAGACATTTGTTTTCGGGTCACCCTGAAAAATAGTTTATTAATCGGCCGATTTAGCTGGGAATTGTAGAGCTTGACAAACTGTATCTTCTCCCGAAAAATGGCCTCGCTCCAAAAATTCAAGGCCAACTTTGCCAATTCCCATGTGCAAAATTTTGATAAACCACATTAGCGATTTTTTAAGAAAAAATCTATGCACGCCACTGGATTCGACATCCCTCAAAACGGACCCATACTAAATTTTACCGAAAAAAAAATTGTTAATCTATTTTTTTTATTCGCGCCTGTGGTGGAACTACTTCACTCAAAAACCCGATATAATTTTCAATATTCCCTAAAGAAATGATAGTGACTTGGTGGAAATTACAAGAATTTAGTTGTTTTTTCATGACCATTCTACGAAATGATTACTACTTTCTGATAAAAGTTGGTTTATGTCGGTTTTGAGAGATGGCGTGCACAGATTTTTTCTAAAAAATCTCTAATATCACGAAGAAGGCCTTGGATTTTGTATGGGCGAGGTTATTTTTAGCGAGATGATACAGTTTGTCAAGCTTTGCAATTAAAAAAAAAAACTCGAACCAAATCGGTACATTAATAATTTTTTTTTCAGGGTGACCCGAAAACAAATGGGTCACACTGTAGATGTTGAAAGTGCCCGCCATTTACCTCAATACATTTTCGCGCTTTCTACGTTATGCATTCAACACACCCTGTATATTTTTGACGGCCAGCATTTGCCACCACATTTATTGGACAAATCTTCTTATTTTCATTTATATTATCACATGCTTCTCTATGGCGTATAAGTTATGGGACACCCTATATAAAAATGGAAATCTCCGTGTTTGTGTTATTATTACTCAAGAACCACCGAAAGAAGGTGAATGAAAAATTGAGTTATTAGTTATTAGTTTAATCCGGAAATTCGTCAACTCATAGCTGATTTTGAGAATTTAAGATTTATATAAAATGTTTGATATAAAATGACATTTGTCAGCATTCGTCATTTCCTTTCAATCAATGACAATGACAGTAATTTCTTTGACGTTGAAGCATGTTCTATTGGTACGTACAAAACATCAAGACGCGTTCACATTTAATAAATATTTGCGTTGTGTGGTGATTGTAAATGAGAAACGGTAAGTAGAATAGTAATATTGTTTTGGGTTTGAGAACACATCATTTGTAATATAACCTTTTGTTCTATAAAAACTATTGAATCGGAAGTTTGTTATTTTATATCAACTTGAAGACAGGCGAGTGGGGTCGCGTGTTTTCAGATAGTTTCTTATGAAATAAAACAGTCAAGGGATATAAATTAAAACCTATCGTCTGGTTGTGTCCCTTACTGCTCTCATGACCGTTTTCTCATATTTTCTGTCGATCAGAAAAACAAAATTAACTAACGAATATCGACTGTAGTTTGCCTATACTTAGTTGAATCTTGAAAATGATGATTTTATAAAATTGTATCTACTAAAAAGGACATGGGTATAGTTAGAGACACGACCAGGCGGTATTTTTCAATTTATATCCCTTTTATTCCATAAGAAATTCGACTGATTTGTTATCAAATCGAAGTAGTTCAGTCGAGTAAAGTTGATTTTCAAATGTAATTATGATTTTCGACTCATCTTGTAATGGAAGGGTTAAAATATGAGTTTCATTTTTTTCAATCTGATTGTCTACAAATTCGGCAATACTCCTTGATAGATTCTAAACAACTTTTTCCGGCAACATTTTTCGATATTTTGTAAAATCGACATATTTTTGACACCAAAATGAACTTTTTTTAAATCTCGCTAAACCGATAATCTCAAAACATGTGTCAAAATTGATTTTTTGGTTATCGGGCATGCACAAACTATCCCCGGATTAAGTTTCTTGAAAAAATAAATGATTGAGAAATTTTCCATATTTCCCCAACTTCATGGCGAACACTGTAATTATTTTTTCCAGCTCTTATAATGTTGGATGATATTCAGCCTTGCAAAGAATGGGTGTTGGGTGAAGTTCCTTCCACTATTTTACCTTACTGTATGGTGACACCAGCTAATGAAAATGATATAGACTATGAAGCAATGAAGTAAGTAGAAACATATTCTATTTTTAACATTCATTTGGTTTTTTTTTTGCTAATACAAGACCTAAACGTTTGTCAGGCAACTCCAAAGTGGTTGAAAGTTAGAGCGTACAGAGTGGATGTAAATTATTTCTCCCTTTAACATTTAAAACGATTTGCAGTGTTTTTTTCTGAATCTAAAATATATCATTATTATCAAGGCATGGAATAATGCACTTTTTGACGTAGAATTATGATAGTAGCACTAAGTTTTGAAATGTTGATCGGGATCTTGAACCAATGTACAGGGTCATTCCGTATACAGGGTGTGTCAAGGTGACAGTCCATCAGAATATCTCGGGAAATAAAGGAATTCTGAAAATTTGTATGATGAGATATTCAAGGATGCTCTCTTCAATTGAAATAATAGCGATGTTGTGCGACTTCCGGTGATACCGAAAGCGGGTGTCAACTCTCTTGTTTTAAATGGAACACCCTATATATTATTATATTTTTGGTTTTCACGTAAAATTCTAGGCAGATTTGATGTATCATGTCTTATGCCTACGTGTACGAGTTTTTGAAATATTGGTGATTTTATGTCAGGGTTGTAAAAAAGCCGGCTTTTTCTACTTTTGGCCAGGCCAGTGGCTAAAAGTGGCTTTAATTGGATAAAAGTGGACTTAATTGGCTAAAAGTGGTTTAACCGGCTAAAAGGTGGTCAAAAGTGGATAAAATGCGATTGGATACTGGGTCGCGGATCAGGTTCGGGTTGGAAGTCGGGTCCGGTCATTATTGATGTCATTTTGGATAAGTACAGTGTCGAACTAGTGTGTTATCATACATAACTGACTAGTCACCAGTGAGTTATAGACTACAGTAAAATGCAGCAAGGACGTCGCCCGTGAGTGGTCAGATTGGTTGACATAGATGTTGCCATGGTGATCGCCGAAGTAACAATGTATTAAATTTGTCTCTGATGTTCAGGTAGTCAGTTAGTTGGTAAACAAATGGATGTCGCGTAGCGACAACCTTTTTGTTTGATGAGAGACAGACATGACACGTTCCCTGCTGCATTTTACTGCCGTCTGTGAGTTATGGATTATAACTCACGTTTCCGTGGCAAACAAACAAACAACCTATCACGTTCCGTGTCATGGTCTAGTCATTCTGACACTGAAACTTATATTTAATTATTATCCCTTAAAAAACGATTTCCTCAATTGTTGGATAAAACATTGTATGGCACTTGAGAATTTATACAAATCTTTCTCGCGTGACTTATTTTCAACACAACGCCCTAGTACCATAAATAACTATTTTTTGATACTTTATGAGCAGGGTTGAATAAAAAGTAAAACGGCTTGCCATATTTGAAAGGTTAGTGTTTGACACTTGGATTACACTCACACCGGGTGTGTGACGTTTCTGAACTCGCCCCGGTTTATCATTAATCGTTAGCCAAAATGGGTCATCATCGGCCGGATTAAAAGAAGGTTTTACGTTAATCATTTTGCGTCTTTGTGATTTTTTATTTTATATTGTCAAGTTCATTTCATTTATCACGAAGTTTCAGTAAGTATACTAAGTTTTTGTGAGTTAATTGAACATGTCTTCTTGATTTGATTTGGTTTTAATATCAGCCACTTTCAACCACTTTTGACCACTTTTTATACTTTAAGCCAGGCCGGTTTAAACCAGGGGTGGCTAAAACTCTGACAACCCTGTTTTATGTCAAAAATGACGTTTGTAGGCTCCAACTTAAATTAATGTGAATTTGACCTAAAAGAAAGCCCTTATTATTTAATTTGAGTTGGATTCCTTGTTGGAAGAGACTTACTATGAAAGATTTTTTTACAATATTTTTTCTATTAATTCAGGGTGGTCAAAAAATAAGATCAAAAATGAATAAAAAACTGCCAAAAATCAATTTTTTCAAATGGAAACTATCAAATTTTATAATTTCATCTTATGGAGCATTGGAAATGAAAGTAATTTTTATTTGTATATTACATCCAAAATTTCAAAAAAATAAATACTTTTGGAAGGAACAATCTTTTACAAACTCACCTTTATTTTAAATGCTAAATACTATACAATGAAAAAATATGGGTGTTTCCATTTGGAAAAATAGATTGTTGTTTTTCTTCGGTTTCATTAATTTTTGATCTTAAATCTTTCATAGTAGGACTCTTTCAATAAGGAATCCAACACAAATCAAATAATAAAGGTTTTCCTATAGGTAGAATTCACATTTAAATTGGAGCGTACAAACAGCATTCTTGACTCAAAAACTCAAATACATATTTCAAAAACTCGTATTCTCAGGTATAGGACCTGATACATAAAATTTGTCTGGAATTGCACGTAGAATTCAAAAATGTAATAATATAGGGTGGTCCATTCAAAATAAGCAAATTGATATCTACTTCCGGTATAACCCGAAGTCGCGCAACGTCGCTATTATTTCATTTGAAGAGAGCATATTTGAAAATATCATCATGCAAATTTTCAGAATTCCAATCGTCTTATTTCCTGAGATATTCTAATGGACGTTCACCGTGAGACACCCTGTAAATTGACATTGACCCATATGCTAGCGGCGTTATCTATGGAGATATAAAAAATTTGTAAATGTGAAAGTTTTAGATATTCATCTGAACTTTTCAAAAATCTTATCAAAAAAAAACAAAAGATTCTGAATATTTTTCCACAAGTAGCATTTGTTTCAATGGATATCTTGTATATCATCATATATTATGAAAGAGCTTATTTTCCTGATTTGAAAAACATAGGGTGGTTCAAAAAGCGCACCGGTTCTGAATTACTTGCCATTTGGTTGTTTGTTGCCTAGCAACATCGTTTTGTATAAAAATGACATCTGCTAATGTGACGTGCCCGAGATTTTCCGGGTTCGATTCCCGACGGAGATGAGGGAATTCGTTGATGGTAAAAAAAAATGCTCGAGCGCCACCCCCTGTATTTATGTGGTAGAGGGCCCATAGTGCCTATCGGGTAGCTTTTATACAGTGAAGAAAGCCCAGGCGTTCGTTATTTCCAAAACTCCGCAAATTTCCGCTCTGAAATGGATAACTGAACCTTTTTAATAAAAACACGATGTTCATGGAAATAAATCAATCAGTCTATTTGTCCCCATTTTTACAATTGGACTGGTTCCCAACCAGTCAATAATAAAAAAAAAATAACCAAAATCAACAATAAAAATCTGATCTGTGATCAGTAAAAGGAAAGCATCAAAATATCACATAAGAGATAATTTACAGAGAAAAATCAGTCTAATCTCTCCCGGCGGAGAATCAAAATGACAGCTAAATAATTTGCAACTTGATGGCAGCCTCATATCGGCAAAAATGGAACGTGAAGCGGCAGTATGTAACGAAACAATTTAAAGCGACGGGTCGGGTTTTCATGGCGAAATAGTTGAGCAGAAAAAAAACAGTGATTTGAAGAATACGATTTTTCCGACGACGTAGAGAAAATGAATCGGGAAGACTGACGCGATCGAGTTATTTTCACGAGAATGAAAACGGGTCTAAGCACGAAAAAATAGAATGTTGAACTCGCTCGCGCGGTAACTCCAGGAGTCTCTCTGTAATTTTGTCTATGATATCCCACCCGGAAAAATTCGTTCCACTGAAAGCATATTGTTTAAGTAGACTAAAAACAAACCCCATGAGTTTTCTCAGAAACAGACTTGCTTTCAAAGACTAATTTAAGCCAGTGAAACTAAAGTCCGTTCCAAGACAACTCACCTGTTATCCCACCCGGCAAAATTCATTCCCCTGAATTCCCATTATTAAAGCAAACAAAAAAAACCCATGAGTTTTCTCAGAAACAGACTTGCTTCCATAGGCTAATTTAAGTCAGTGAAACTAAAGTTTGTTCCAAGAAAACTCACCTGTTATCCCACCCGACAAAAGCGTTCCCCTGAATTCACATCACAGAAAGTTTCACCTCGTGGTAATAAAAGAAGATGAAATAGGAAAAAGAATCGTAAGTTTTGTTCGTTCTCGCAACGGGCCGGGTCGGCCACTTGACGCGGGTTCCCACTTGGTACTTCTACTCTCGGTACTCTCGGTGCCCGTACTTTTCGGCGCTTTCGACGTTCCGAATTCAGACCAAAAGTGGGGACTGCTTGCTTGAATATTGCGCGAAATGTGTCGCGGTCGTTTGGTTTGTGGTTAAATAGTTAATGGTTTTGACGCGGGAAAACTAAGAAGGAATATTACGGACAGAATTTAATTAATAGATTACTGATTATCTCATGATCAACATTACTATAGAAAAATACCGGGTCTTTTGACAGATGAATAAGAGAGTTACGGAAAAATATGAATTTAACTAATAAGAGACGAGAAATGGATTTGAAAACTTATAAATTACGACAGAAAAATCCGGAAATTTTGTAACTTCGTAACACTAATATTTCGATTTCATACTGTGTGTCATGCGCCACCTGTCACACTTCCGGCGAAACAATTGCGTTGCTTCATGAGAAGTTCTCGAATCGGCTCATCTCGCTTCGTGGTGACCAGCAATGGCCTCCAAGGTCTTGTGATCTAACCCCGTGCGATTTTTTTTTGGGGTTTTGTCAAATCACTGGTTTACGTCAATAAACCTCGAAACATCCGCGATTGGCATGCCAGCAATGCAGAGGCGGCCATATGCCTGATATTATTTTCCATACCTGAGATGGCAAGGTTTGATGAACAGGTTTATGTTATGAAGTTCCTTTTTTGATATAATAAAACCGGTGCGCTTTTTGAACCACCCTTTATAGTTTGATACCTTTCTGATGAGCCGTTTAGGAAATATTCAAATTTAAAAATGTTTAAAAATTAAAATTGACACCCCTGTTGCTATGGAAAAAATGATTATACAGTGCGGAACATGGGGATTCCCATGTTAGCAGTACTTCTATTCGTAGTACACAGCTGAAACTTGCCGTAAATGAACTTTGGTGCTTCGAGATTAAGTAAGTCCATCAATTACGCCAGAATAACTTGGAGAAAGACTCAAAAAATGCTTTAATCTATCAGAAAGTTATACTTTCAACATGCCTTGTATATGACGGTGACAACCAATTTTCTGACGTGTCTAACCTCATTGTCAATTTGTTTAACCAAAAAATTTATTTTTTATTTTTATGACCAATAAGGATACTGCTTGTCCGTTAATAGGGGAGATTTTGAACAGTTTATCTGAAAAATAATGTTTGATTTTCATAATCGTATCATACTGTTAGAAATATATTAAATTACAATTTGACAATGAAGTTATTTGGTTGACAGTGGCATATACAAGGCTACTAAAAAAGTTTTACTTTCCAATTGATAAAAGCATTTTTTAATCTTTTTCCAATTTATTCTGTGTTAATTGATGAAAAAACATAATCTATAAGCACCAAAGTTTATCCACGCCAAGTTTTAGCCGTGTACTTTGGATAGAAGTACTGCTAACACGGGACTAAAAATTCAACATGGGAATCCTTATGCTCCGTGTAAAAAAAACGCACTGTATAGATTGAGTCAATAGAAATGGAGGTCAAATAAATTTATCTTCTAGATGTTATTCGAAATATTCACGAGTTAATAAATTTGTGGTAACATCACCCATGGCAACCGGGATCTAAATACTAATTTTTACACGTATTCAAACTTTTTATATATATACAGTGCGGCTCTAAAAGGTCCCCCTCCCTTTTTTTAATGTGTGCACCAAAAACTTTGAAACTTGGCATACTTCAATTGCTGTCGAAATACTACTTTTTGATGTTACTGACGTACTTCTAGTATTCAAGATGGCGGCTGGGCGCCATTTTGAAGCATTTTTTTAAATGGAAAGGGGGGTCGTGTGACACCTCATTTTGAAGATCCTGATGAGTACTTCATAACCCTAGAATATTGAGTCGATATCTTCAAGTACTACAAAATGGCGGTACATTTGATTACTACATTGATACCTACACTTTTTGAAAAAATTCGTCAAGTTCAATTCAAAAGATGCTTTTTTGACATTTTTGTCATTTATTCCTAACTCAAACTTCATGTCAAGAATATTTCCAGCAACTTTTGAATTGAATTTGACGATTTTTTTTAAAAAGTGTATGTATCAATGTAGTAATTAAATGTACCGCCATTTTGTAGTACTTGAAGATATCGACTCAATATTCAAGGGTTATAAAGTACTCATCAGGATCTTCAAAATGAGGTGTCACATGATCCACCTTTCCATTTAAAAAAATGTTTAAAAATGGGGCGCAGCTGCCATCTTGAATACTAAAAGTACGTCAGTAACATTAAAAAGTAGTATTTCGACAGTAATTAAAGTATGCCAAGATTCAAAATTTTTGGTGCACACATTGAAAAAAAAGGGGGGGGGACCTTTTAGAGCCGCACTGTATAATATTTCCTGAACGACTCATCAGAAAGGTATCAAACTATATATTTTTGAAATCCGGAAAATAAGCTCTTTCATGATAGGGGAGAAGTGGTATGAATGGGACATATTTTTTATATTGGCTATATTTTCGTAAATTTTAAAGGAAATGGTCTATGTTTCTGCCAGTTTGTTTTGGAATGTGAACGGTATCTGAAGCTCATGCAAAATATCATCCATCTTCACACACAAGAAAAATAAAAAAACAAATTTCAAATACAAAAAAATGTCCCATTCATAAACCTCTGCTTTGAATGGGACAAGACCATGTTTTGAATGAGTTAAGAACATAGATCAAAGATGAACTTGTTTGACCCAGCTTTTATTGATAAAATGTATCTTATACAGCAACCTGTGATAACTTGAATACCAAAAACAAATAATGTTGGTCTCACAATTTCTTCAATCCTCTCCAAATTTTATTTCGTAATGATTGAAAGAAATATGAAATCTCAAAGTAGATTGAGTACGAGCTGGTATGCTCATTTCACATCACTTTCTTGTTGATGAAAAACATTGCTTGAAATCCGGTCCAGTGACACTTCACAAATGACTCTTCAGGAAACGAAAACTTTTCAGAATTTTCACGGCCTTAATTCGGAATTCAAAATTGTCAAGATTTTCTTCCAAAACTCGAATGTTGTAGGAAATTTTGTTTTTTTTTTGAATAAATCGACCAACAACCAAATCATCTATTCACTTTCTTGTACTATTCTTTGAACAACTTTTTTCTTTTTCGTTGCCTTTTGTTGGTTTGTTTTCATTTTTTCTGCTTCATCTTCCATTACATTTTCAAGTTCTGCAGTGTCTGGAGTATTTTTGTTCACGTTTTCTTCCTCCTTGTTTTATTTTCACGGGAGCTTCTTTTCTAATCTAAGATGTGAAAATGTAACGAAATATTTTTCAGGTTATGAATGGGACATGTCCTATTCATGACCAATATTTGTGACCCATTCATTGCTTGGTAACATGACAGCGTAAACATGGACGCAAAAAATACAACTTTTATGTTTGTTGATGCTTTTGTTCATGAAAAATAGAGAGAATAAGATGCTTCGCCTTGGTGAACACTTTCGTCAAGAATATACTTTGAAAAACAGGTCAATGATGAACATAAGTAATTTTGAAACTCGTCAGTCACAACCGATATACTTTCAATTTTTCACCTGCAGTATGTCTTGCGCCATCTAACAGGCGATATGACAATAAAATATTGCGCTGGATATTTGAAATATGCACATTGTCCCATTCATGCCACTTCTCCCCTATATGATAACATACGGGGTTCCATTGAAAAAAATTCTACTTGTGAGAAATATTGACATTCCGTTAGTTTTTTGTTTTTTTTTATAAGATTTTTGAAAAGTTCAGATGAATATCTAGAACTTTCATATTAACTAAATTTTCTCTCCATAGATAACGCCGCTAGCATATGAGTCAATATATACGGAATGTCCATGTACATCATTTATGATTTTTGTGTGTCTCTTTCTGTATAATATGTAACTGCTAATTTGCTCAATTTAATGATTGTATTTTGTATTTCAGTCAAGCGTATTGCAATATAGTGACAGGTGCTTGCTTCGCTATCGGTCTTAAGTATGCAGGATCAGCCAACAAAGAAGCTTTCGATACGCTAATGTTCTTCTGTTATATGTTCACATCCCTCAGCGGAAAATCGATAGCAGAATTGGCTGGAAAAGCTACAATAGAAACCTGTTTGAATGTATTGTTACTGAGTTCTGCTATGGTAAATGTGCTTTATTGATAATATAATAACTTAGCAGTGATTAAAATCAGAATGAATTTTGCGTAGGGTTTGATTATACGTTTTTCAGATCATGGCAGGCACCGGCAACCTGGAAATAATGCGACTAGTGCGTAGTTTACGTCGTCGCGTAGGTCTTCTTAACAGTGCCATTGTCACCTATGGATCACATCTAGCTATTCATATGTCTTTAGGTTTTATTTTTGATACAATTATAATTTGGAATTGACTAAACTATTTCTTTCAGGCTTATTGTTTTTGGGGGGAGGAAGATATACACTCAGTAATTCGCCTTCAAGTATTGCAGCGCTGATTTGTGCATTTTATCCCAAATTTCCTACACATAGCAATGATAATAGGTAATTACATCCTTTGAGCTAAACTAATATATTTCTCTTTGTGTAAATGTAATTACTCATTCAAAAAAAATCTAGGTAAAGCTGAAGACGAAAGATAATTATTTCTGGAAAATGATAATATCTTTTCAGATATCACCTTCAAGCATTTAGACATCTGTACGTTTTAGCAGTTGAGCCAAGACTAGTTATACCAAAAGATGTTCTTTTTGATGACATTTGCTATGCCAATATAAGACTTGTCGACTTGGGTAAGTTTTTTCTGATCAAAATTATGATTACAAATAAAATTGTCGAAGTCATTTTATCTCGTCTTGCGATAAATAAATGAAAATAGCTGAAGCGAAATGTGAAGTTGTTGAAATAACATACACTGTGCGACCCTAAACTTTGAACTGTGATCTAATGTCGGAAAAAGTGCGTCTTTCTTTTTTTATTTGTGGTATTTTGGACGCCGATAACTTTTTATTTACTGCACGATTTTAGTTTCTATTCTTTTTGTTTCGAGAGGAAATTGCACTTTATGTAATGATTCAATCGTTTCAAATAATGTAAACTGGCTGTTCTAAAATATGTATATTTTGATCTAGAAAACCAAGCGAGGGTTTTCAGATATATCCTTTTATCGTTCGAGTTAAAGCATAATAATTTTATAATTAGAGAGCCAATCAGCATTTAGCATTTGCAGTTTGCAAACCACTTCTGACTGACATTGACCAATCGATGAAACGCTGACTGATTTGTGATTATTCTACGAAATGAGCCTGCAGATGTGCGTTGTCTAGTATATTGATTATACAGGGTGTCTGTAAAAGGTCTTTACAAAATCCTACCACAAAAAATAACTGAGAAAATAGTTATGGACATTTTAAACCACAAAATGTTAAGTGAAGGGTGCCCTCTAGTGGCCACAGTAAAACGGACTTCATAATCGAATATATCGTGTAAATATGTGAAAAAGTGTCCAAAATAATGACAAAATTCAATTGTTAATTTCAAACTTGACCCCGTATCTCGGAAATGGTGACATTTCGGTCTGAGGTGAGTTGCGTTAAATCGGCTTATTTGGACGTCAGCAACATGTGGTAGGATTTTGTAACGACCTTTTAGAGACACCCTGTATAGGGTGGACCAGAAGTAATGGAACATAGGGTAACGGTAGATTCCTCACACAAAAATATTGGGATCGTCCTCAAACTTGTCTATTCGGAAAGTGGATATTAAGAGAGATACAGGGTGCCAACGTTGAATTTTAATTTTCTCAAATAACAGTCGAAATAATCAAGTTATTTTGATGAAATTTCGTATATGTGGGTTGTTTGACATGCAAAATTCATATCTGGCCTTGGTATGGGTCTTACGTGTAGAGGGCGTCACTTACATATCTTTCCAATCATTCAAATAATTTTATCTTTTTTGTACGCACTCAAACATCTTTTTTGAATCAAAAAATGATTTTTCCTTAATTTTCACTTAGAAAAGGTATACTTTATAAAAGTCGATAGGAGTAACCTTTTTCAAGATATTTACCCTTGAAGTATAATCTATGTAATGTTGTTTCGAATGGAAAATTTAGAAAATTAACATGGGGGGCATCGAAAACGCCTTTGTCAAGGTAATTATGACAAGTGTCTTGATGATCAATGTTTCTTATAAAAAAAAAAACAAAAAAAAAACATTTTTTTTTTAATGTAAAATTAAATTATTTTTTTTAAATCAAGAAACATTAAGCATTCAATCTTATGTCAAAATTACCATGATAACGCCGTTTTCATAGCCTCCTACGTTCATTTTCAAAATTTTCCATTTAAAACCACATTGCACGGATTACTTCGAGTTCAAATATCTTGAAACAGGTTACTCCTAGCCACTCAACAAGGTATACCATTTTTCTGTAAACATGATGGAAAAATCATTTTGTCGATTTAAAAAAAATGTACGATGCGTACAAAAATGTTCTGACTATTTGAAAGAGTGAAAAGGTGTGTAAGTGGCGCCCCCTACAAATAAGAGCAATTCCGTGTTCAGATTTGAACTAAGCATACCAAATTTCATCGATATAACTTGATTATTTCAAAAGTTATTCGGAAAAATCAAATATTAAAATGCAACTTTGACACCCTGTAACTCTGTTAAAATCAACTGTCTGACTAGACAAGTTCAGATCGATCGCAATATTTTTGTGTGAGGAATCTACTGTGTATGTCCCATTAGTTCTGATCCACTCTCTATATATTTACGTTCTTTTGATCAAATCATCAAACTTTCAATCTTCCATTATTTTCTGAACTCCAAAATGTATAATTTTTTCATATTGAAAATTTAGGTTAGACTTCTATCAGTATTATTTTTGATTTCTACTTAGACCTAACGAAATAAGTATACAATATTTTTTTCAAAACTCCTCCCTCATCGGCTTTCTTTCAACATAATATCCCATTCAGATCATTTTATGTATGGGTTCTTATAAAGGATGACCCTGTATGTGATAAAATAATGTTAGTAAGACAATGACATAACAAAAATTCTCTCAATATTTTTCAAGTTACCGGCAGTCAAAGATATATTTTTTTCTTGGCAAAAGAAATATGCGAAATATGAAATTTCGATTTCAGGTAAAGCGCCATAAGAGTAGAGATTTTTTTCCAAAGAACATTACTGATAAACAAGCTGAAAGGTTGTACCAAATTTCATTTAAATTTGATAAAAAATATCCGGAATATATCTCACAGACTGGCGCGTATCATTCGCAGCGAATTTTCCCGCGACGAATTTCGCTGATTTTTTACATAATTTTGACTCATTTGCATGTAGAAAGTGTGCGAGTAGTTTGCGCCAGTCGGTGGAGACCCTATTCAATTAACAAGAAAAAAAAAGTGGATCTTTGACTGCCGGTAACTCGAAAAACATCGAGATTTCGAATTCATGTAATATGACCTACCACCACTATTTTATCACATACAATCATCCCCCTAAGTTTCCTGACGCCCTGAACACCTTGTATACATAGCTTATGTTGAATGTTCTCGATTTCATTTTTCTAGATGGCAATGAAACAGTCATGAAAGCACCTGGACTTATACCTGATATGAAGACATTGAAAAAAGTCGTGGTAGAAGATGAAAGATACTGGCCTATTGTATTCGAAAGAGAAAGAAACTGGAACTCATTAGCGTAAGTTGTTATCAGTACTTTGTGTTAAACATCCATACAAATCAAAAGGTATGTTTCATCAACTAACACTTCAATAATATTCTTGAATAACTTGCTTTGTGGGTATTTTTTTGAAGAACAGAATGAAATAACTGATTTTATTTTGCAGAAAAATACTTTCCACTACCGGATACATTGAAGTAAAGCAACGGGCAGGTTGTCTGAGCTATGTGAGTGACAAATTTGGATATCGCAGCGACTTGGCACGGACTCTCACTGGTTCAAAACTAGTACCATGGGATCCTCCATTCACGTCTATCATTCATTTCACGTCTGAAGAGTCAATACAAAAATTGTGTGAATCAGTGCTCAATTTCAAAAAAACCGAAACTAGCCATTCTGAACAAAGATTTATTCATTTGCTCACAAGAGCCACATATGAGGCAGTCGTCAAAGATAGACTAATGGCTATTGTTGTGGTGATATCGCTTCTGAAGGTACCAACTAGTTCTCTGTTCATGAACTTGTTGAGTTCAATCTATTTTTTTTTCCAGTGGTGTCGAAACATGAAATCTCAACTTGATACTTTGGGTATTTGGCAGATGAAGATAATCACTCAGCAAGTTTTATCGAGTAACACGAACACGGATTTGATATCAAAAGATGTGATATTAGCTTTACAACAAGAAATACTCGCGTCATCAGAAACTGAAGAACCTACAGTGCATGAAGAACTTTGTAAATATATATTCGGCGAAATCTCAAACTGTTCTAATCAACTTTTATCCAACCATGTCACTTATTTCGATGTTCCATTCAATTCTAGATTATTGAATATGGAATCTTCGTTTAGTATAGCATTGAAAATGAAAAAACTATTTCCAAATTTAAATAATCACCCAGATATTTCACGTTTGATGAGGCGTGGAAAATCAGCAGAAAATAACCAAATGATCAGTTAGTCGTGTAAGCTCAAGAATCTGATAAATAAATAAATAAGGTTTGATATTATTATTTGACTTTTATTCGAACATGTCAGTATGCTAGATATGTGTACGTATGTACAGGGTCATCCCGTAGATTTTTGCACCCCACCTAGGGTGTTTATTTGAAAAGATATTAAAATAAGGTAGATACAAAAGTTGCATGTTTTTTTTGTGATCTTTGAGAATTTGTAGGCTGAAATGTCAAAAAATGTTGGTAACTGTCAAATATTGACAGGTTGATGTTTTTTTCAAATGGAAATAGGGATAACAACGGGTACCCGGATGATGATTCTTGAGCTCGGGTATCTTTGCTTGATACCCGATACCTCAATTTTACTCGATACCCGATACCTGGTTGTGTAGCACTTTTGTGTAAATGTGAACCACCTGCGTTCTTGACTGAAACTCGAACGGATTCAAAAATACGACTCCTGAGTATAATCCTAAAAGCTGGTACTCCTTGCGTTGCATCAACCACCGGCATCGGATTCCGTCGTACGATGAGGTCAGTACAGTGAAGTGCCGCCTTCAAATATGTCGATAGATATTCGTGAAATTGTAAATAACTGAAGCTAACATGCTGGTAGAGCAAAAAGAAGATGTTTAGACTGGTCTGAGTTGCGAGGCACCCACATCGACGGAAATGGAGAAGTGGATGAGCTAGCTCTGCGTTTAGGATCTGATCTACTTCTTCTAAATTCCAAACTATATCTACATAGAAAAACTGATGGCCAGCACCCTCAAGCAGTGTGTTACAAAAAACCCTACGTAAATGGGGGCAAGCGAATTAAAAGGAATGATAACAAAACGTAGTGAAGGCCCAGTTGCTATATAAGATCACAAAGTATGATTTTCCCTTCTGACTGGGAACTGTGGCCTTATAATAGAGACCTGCATTCTCTGGAAATAGATGAATTTCCTTATGTTTTTACAGGGGTAGGACGGAGTAGACCTTCTAGCCGCTACAGGGAGTTTGTAACAGATACGATGATTGGAGAAGAACGGCCAATATTTGTGTGAAGCTTACTGAAAAATTCCCATGAATTCATAGTAAGTACTTTGATAACTACTTCATTGCTAATAATTAACTGATTTTCCGCTGTGATAGGTCACAAATTGATGCCTCATTTCAGCCCAATTATTTTCTAATTTGTGTGTTAATTTTTTACACTGATAATTCCCGAACTCAAATAATTTCAATTGAATTGGATTAATTTTCTGAATCGAAGTACCAAGAGGCTCAATTGTCACAGAATAACTGATTTGTAATTATTCAAAAGATTTTTGCGTGATAGCGATAAAAATTGAAAATTCCCATGCGTGTTCATAACCTCAACAACCTCATCATCGTCATCACCACTTCTCGCATAACTGCAAATAGTAGCGCAGCATTTTACAACTGATACAGCATATATTGGATCTAATCGAAGGTGGTGCAAACCAGGAAACTTTTCTTTCAATATTTCTAGTACAAGTTCATCATCATGATGCAAAGGCGTCATAATTGCTCTGACGAGATAAAACATGCAAGAAGGACCACAAACAAACATGCAGTTTATTGAGTGGTTTCCATGCCGATCCACAAACGTAGCTTCATTTTCAATTAGAACATCTATTGGTATGGTCCATATTTTATAAGAACGGACGATTTGACCGTTATTTTCACCAAGGTAATGAAAATAAATTCCCTAAATCACCGTAATGTGTTTATGTCAAGCGTTTGACATTAAATTTTAACCTCGATTTACAATATTGGAACAGATTCGAATTTCCGAATTTTTATGAGTGATATTCTTTCTTACAAGATTTTTTTGCGTATTTCGCCACACCCTATCAAATAACAATCAAACTGGTGTTTATAAACCCGATCTTCTATATAACCTGAAAAAAAATCTATTAGTTAATAATAAAACCTATCAATATCAAACGTTTTGGAAACGAATCTGCTTCCGTCGTCAGAGAAAAAAAAAAAAAAAAAAGAAACAATTAATTCAAATTCAAGTTCGGTTTTGTGTGATTTTGCAGTAAAATGGCTTTTTTTGTGTCTATGACACAAAATGTCACTTTTACTGACATTGAAGTAAAGTGTATGGTGTTCATTGTTTAACTTTACATATGTTCAGCATTTATAATTTACTTTTTTGGGCTATGTTCAATGTCTTAATAAAGGCAACCATGTATTACTTAGATTTACAGAGCAAGTTGCTACACATTCGTTAGAATTTAACATTATATATGCACTTTCTTTAAGTTTTCGTTTTTTAGAACATGGCTCCTTTGCTAAGATTTTTGAATTATCCCAATTTATTCTATGATGATTATCAAATGCATGTTGACAAATTCCCAATTTATGAAATTCCCTTTTTTTCATGTATGATTTATGTTTTTCAATTCTCTTTTTTAAAGGTTGTGGGGTCTCTCCAATATAGAATTTATTACATTCACAAAGAATTTTATAAATCACATTTTTAGTGAACTCATTAATATTATCAGGTCTAGTATTTGTTAAATTAGTGCGAAGTGTGTTATTAGTTTTTAAAATTGCCCGTATATTATATGTCTGACCTAAACGTTTCAGTTTATGAGAAATTCCAGGTATGTATGGAATAATTAAATTAGTTATAGGTTTACTCTATTCTCGTTGTCTAGGTTGTTCAAAATTATTAAAACACTTTTCAAGAAAATTCATGGGATAATTATTTTTTGACAAAACATCTCTTATGATATCTTTTTCGGATTCAAAATTATCATTATCACAAATTATTTTTGCACCATCATATAGACTTTTTACCACACCTTTTTAAATATTCAATGGACGATTGGAATTGAAATTAAGATTAAAATAGTGGGTTGGTTTGAAAAAGTAAATTATAAATGCTGAACATATGTAAAGTTGAACAACAACACCATACACTTCACTCCAATGTCAGTAAAAATGACATTTTGTGTCATAAACACAAAAAAACCATTTTACTGCAAAATCACACAAAAACGAACTTGAATTTGAATTAATTGTTCCTTTTTTAGGTCTCACTGACGACGGAAGCAGATTCGTTTCCGAAACGTTCGATATTGATAGGTTTTATTATTTATCAATAGATTTTTTTCCAAGTAATATAGAAGATCGCGTTTATAAACACTAGTTTGATTGTTATTTGATAGGGTGTGGCGACATACCCAAAAAAATCTTGTAAATCATGGATGCGCCACAAAACTACAGAGCATATCTACTTGATATTATTTTGTTGAGTTTTTGTGTTTTTGGTGTTTATTTTGTTGATTGTTCATATTATTTTCAAGATACTGTCATAGTTCATTCGGACTTCATAGAAGCTTTTTAATCTGTTTTTTATTGGTTTACAAGAAAGTAGAGCGGTATAAATACTTTATGTTATGTATGAGAAAATTTAAAATATTAATTCTAGTTTTGGCAATAATGGATAGCATGACTGTTGAGCCTCGAGCTAGTCCCAGGATTGCTCAGGAATCAGATTTTAAAGATTACACTTCATATAAACTAATGAAAGCATACATTGTATAATTATAAATGATTATTGATTGAGAATGAGGAGTTGTCTTTCAAGGAGCTTAAAACATCTCTGGGAACAAATAGTGTAAATAGATTGTAAATCGTAATTATAAATCGTTGCAGAATGAAAATGGAGAGTCGTTTCCTGGAGAAGAGACAATGCCCAAGCTACCTGTTTTTATCTCTGGACACAAAAATAGTGAAATTAAAATCAACCAAAAGAAGGTCAAGCTTCTGCCTGTTTTATTTTTTTCAACTACCTAAGGGATAAGAAAAACAACATGACTTATTTTTTCTAAACATATGTGCATGTGTTCTGTAATAACCCGAATAAATGATTTGATTATTTGATTACAAAATGACATCGCACTATAGTTTGCGCAGTTCAAATTTCGATTGTGGTTGAAAAGTTGTAAAAGTGTTCGAGACGAAACCCAAACATAGCTAGTATGTATTTACAATTTTATATCTGGATACGGTCCTATCGTTGGACACAGCTTAACAGTTCGAACGCGCCAAATCAGGCTGGCAACCTGATAAAATAGTTACTGATGACTGCTTGTCATTTTCCGTTCTTGTAAAAAATTTATAAATAGTCTGTTCATGGCTTTCTTGCGGTTACGTCATACTTTTCCGTCTCTCTCTTACACCAGCTTACATATTGAAAAAAAAACACGCACGTCTGGACGAGGGTCTTTCGGATCAATTTGACAAATAATGTGGAGCGATGAATCTACGACATACTACCAAACGTCAAATACTGTGACGTGACCGCAGAAAAGCCTTGAACAAGCTGTACTTTATGATCGATCTATCTATCATTCCACATATATGGGAAAAATTTTCCAGTGTATAAAACCGATTAGTTTCAGCCTTTACACATCGACAGACAGTTGCTTTACTGACGCCCTGCATATATCCCATTGTACGTTACAACATCTCCAATTTACCCGACGACATCCTAAATAGTTAATTGTATTCATAAGCAGACTAAAAATCAAAATGATCACGGTTTCTGAATATTTTCCTCCGCCGAGAAACATTAACGTCGTGTTCCTTGTCACTAGATGAATCGAAAAGTTAAAGTTGCAAAAATGTTTGTTACTAATTCGGCTATAACCTAACTACCATTAATAATAATGGTAAATACACACTTGTAGTTATTATATTAGTGACAGTAATTACTTTTTCAAATTTAATATTGGCCTATATTATGCAACAGAAAGAAAAAATATTCACTAATTCATTTCGATCTACAAGTAGCAAGTTGTAGAATTGTACTTTGGAATTATGAGACAGAATTTTTTAATATACAAATTACAAGACTAGTAAAATTAGTTAGTATTTTATCACGAAACAGGCGTTAGCGTAAACTTGTAGCAAATGGCAGTTGGCAATTTCTGCGTAATATCTGGCTCAAGCTGGCTCCAAAAGTATAGGTAGAGGTTCATAAAAGTAGTTTGCAGATTTCGAGATGCTATATATTGATAAGCTGTTAAAGTTGTTTTACAATTAATAATAATAATAATAAGCTTTATTCCAGAATCATGAATTTACAGAGAAAAAGCATAATATGAAATGACGTCACTATAATTAACATAATTGTAAGCTAACGTCTAGTTGACAGTGAATTGAAAAAATCTCCTAGGTTATATGGTTCTATACAATGATCTAATATAGATCATTGGTTCTATATCTATTATTACTTTCTTTATTTCATGCTTAAATACGTTAATAGATTGAATGCGTTTTATACTTTGGTGGACTGTTATATAATTTTATCTCGAATTTTATGCACATATATTCTGGACCTTTTTCGGTCAGGCCAAGCCTATGTGATGGATAGTTCACCAGCATAGTTCTACTTCCATATGAGTGATCTGTTCATAGGTTAAATAGACATCCGTGTCTCTTAAACAGCATCAAACATTCATAGATGTACAAGCCATAAACCGTCAGTCATGATACCTAGCTCCTTGACTTTACCTGTACAGCTATCTAACGGTTTCATTTTCCTAATAACCCTTACAATACGTTTTTGGATAACAAACAAGTTTTGCACTCTTGTGTCAATTCCCCAGAATGTTATACCATATCTGAGAATAGACTCAAAATTTGCAAAATATAGAATTTTAAGTGTCACATATTTACTGATCATCCTTATCTGAAACAGATGGAAGACAGTTTTTTACTTAACGAGTTGATATGGTTAATCCAATCTAAATGTTCATTGATATATACACCTAGGAACTTAACATCCAATACAACAATATCTCTTGTTCCTAGTTCCACACTAGTCAAGTTGCTGATGCGGCTTGATTGTTTTGATCTGAAGAGCATGACGTTTGTTTTCTCCTTGTTCAGAATCAGGTTGTTCTTGGTAAGCCACTGTTCAATGGTTGCATAAAAATGGTCAGCTTCCGTCATTAAGTCCTCAAGGCTTTGGTTACCTATAATTAGGCTTTTATCATCAGCATACAGGATAATGTTTTTATGAGGGACATTCATTTCGAGGACGACGTCATTTATGAAGATCAAAAACAGGAAGGATCAAAGGATGCTGCCTTGAGCTATGCCAGTTTGGTTTTCTAGTATTTCCGATCCACTTTTACCGTCTTTCCAAATTTCTACTAGTTGTTTTCGGCCCGTGAGAAAAGATTTGAACCAATTTTTAGCTATGCCTCTAATGCCAAAGAGATCTAGTTTGTGTAGAAGTATCTCTCTGTCCAAACTGTCATAGGCTTTTGAAAGGTCGAGAAGAATCGCAATCACTATTCTCCATTTTCCATTTATCAGATTGAAGATGGCTGTTACTGTGGACTTTTCTTTTATATAGGCGTGTTGGCAAGCTGTTATTACATTTTCCTGTTCTAGAAAGCTTACGAGTCTGCGACACATTGCTATTTCGAAGAACTTAGAAAAGGCTGTCAAAAGGTTGATAGGTCTGTAGTTATCCAAATTCTCGGGATCTTCTTTCTTGAATATTGGTTTGATAAGAGCCATTTTCATCCTTTCTGGAAATATGCCCTGATTGAAGGAGTCATTGATGATATAACATAACACCTCCCCAACAACACTGACCGATAGTTTCACAATACTTGTTGGGATTTCGTCCACCCCGCTACTGTGTTTTTTTTTTTAATTTGACTGGCTATTTGGTCGATTTTGTCGGGAGTTACAGGTTTCAGGATCATTTCATTGTTGCTAATCTGGATTTTTGTATTTTCTAGGAGGTTCCCCATCTGGAATGGAAGTAGTCTTGATACTGCGGCAAGTATATGTTGGTTGAACTGGGTTGCCACATCTTTTGAGTCACATGGCACTTTTATATTTGACGTCCTTGAGTTGCGGCATGTAATCTCCTTGCAAATTGCCCACAAACTTTTCATTTTATTGTCCGATTTCTTGATTCTGTCATCATAAGCCTTGGCTCTTTCAGAGGCTAGCAGCCTGTCGTACTCTTTCTTCTGATCTTTATAGATGTCGTTGGAAGTGTGAATTTTCATGGATAACATACGTAAAATGTCTAACCTATGTTTACTGGCTTTAATTTTTTTAGTACTTTTTGAGGGTTTAGTTTTTTTGCACGCTGGCTTCAACGGATAACAGTGATTGAACTGCATTTTGAAAGAGTTTGCAAAAGTATCCCATTGTCCATTTACGTCATTAGGGTCGACATCATAAACAATTTGCCAGTCTTCCTCACGCAAGATGTGCAGGAACGCTGTATTGTTTTCCTCTGAAAAAAAGCGACAGCGTTTTGGGACTTTTTCAGTTGAACGTTCAATGTCGAGGGTAGCTTTTTGGGCAGTATGGTCGGATATAATATGGCTTTCAATTATACATGCATTTTTATAGTGGCAGTTAGTGAAAATATTGTCTATACAACTACTGCTGCGCGTGGATATACGAGTGTTCACAAAAATTGAGGGTGACATTCCAAAGGAATCCAGCTCTGACAGCAATTGGTTTTTATGTTTATTCTCACTAATGAACTCTATGTTGAAGTCCCCAGCAACAAATAAAAACTTATCATCAGAAAAAATGTTATTCAACAAATGTTCAATTTTATCAAGGAAAATGTTTATGTCACCAGTAGGGGGTCTGTACACACATGCTATTGTGGCATCTGACTTACCCAATTTACAGTCGATCACTGCACATTCAAAATGTCCACACACTGAGAGTCTTTCAAGGTCACGGCGCCGTCTGCATTTCAGGTCTGCTTTGCAATAAATTGCGGCTTCCCCATGCTTTCCTTCCTCTCGACAAAACATTTCCACTATTTTAAAATCGTTCACATGGTACAGTCTCAGTTGCTCGTCTGATTTCCAGTGTCCTGTAACACACATCACACTACACTCTTTGTTGTCCATTAATAATGAATCAATTCTATCAATTGAGTTCCCGATTGACTGGACATTCTGGCGGATAATACTACATACATTTGTGACGTGCCCCGAGATTTTTCGGGTTTATTCCCGACGGGGATGAGAGAATTTGTTGATGTTAAAAAAAATGCTCGAGCGCCACCCTCTGGATTTATGTGGTAGAGGGCCCACAGTGCCTATCGGGTAGCTTCTAGACAGTGAAGAAAGTCCAGGCGTTCGTTATTTCCAAAACTTCCGCAAACTTCCGCTCTGAAATGGATTACTGAACTTTCGTGAAATAAAAAAAACAAGGTGTTAATGAAAATAAATCAATCAGTCTATTTGTCCCACTTATTGTTACAATTGGACTGGTTCCCAACCAGTCAAAATAAAAAAAATAACAAAATCAAATAAACAATAATCTGATCTTTGATCAGCAAAGGAAAATCAAAAAAATATCACATTAGAAATAATACTGATACGTAGGTCTAATCTCTTCCGGGGAGAATCAAAATTTCAGTTAAGTAATTTGCAACCTAATGGCAGCCTCAAATCGGCAAAAATAGAACTTGAAGCGGCTGTGTGTAACGAATCGATTTTAAAACGACGGATCGGGTTTTCACGGCGAAATAATAAACAGAAAATAACAGCGGTTTTGAAGAATTTAGACTTTTCCAACGACGTAGAGAAAATGTTTCGGGAAAACTAACGCGAACGGGTTATTTCCACGAGGAGGAAAAACGGGTTTAGAGGCATAGTAAAACCTGTTCTTGCTTGCGCGGTAACTCCAGAAGCCCCTCTATGCTTAGTTTGGTTCGCTCGTAACTATCTCAAGAATGTTGTGGCAAAATTATTAAAATCCGGTTTCAAACGCGGTACTGAATTTTCTATCTGAAATTATCCCACCCGGCAACTTTCGCTCCCCTGAAATTACATTATTCAAACAAAATAAAACCGCGTGAATTTTCTAAAAACAGACCTACTATCACAATATAGTTTAACAGTGCGAAATTAATATTTTGTTTCAAGAAAATTCACACGAACGAAACTTGAAGAGTATTATTTAAATCCCAGCACATTATTCAAGAACATTCCATGAGCTCTCCCAGGAACAGACCTGCTCTCACGTATAATTTAACAGTGTGAAACCAAAAGTCCTGTTTCGAGAAAACTCACCTGAACGCAACCCGAACAAGTCTGAAATTTCCCACCCGGTTGATTATTTTACTTTAACGCGGCTTTACTTTGAGAGAATTTCGACCAAAATCCGGCACATTTTACGGGTTCAGAACGTCTTACCTCGTGGTGATTAAAAGAAAAAGAATTTAGAAAAAGTCGCGATTAGCTCTCGAAGCGGGTCGGGTCAGTCAGTAGGTGCGGGTCGCGATGCAGTACTCCCAGTCTCTGGGCACTCGGTACCCGTACTGACTATCATTTCGGCGCTTTCCACTTTCTGAATTGAGACCAAAAATTGGGGACTGCTTTCTTGAATTTATGCGCGAAATGTGTCGTTGTCGGTTGGCTTGTGGTTAAATAATTAATTGTTTTGACGCGTGAAGAACTAAGAAGGAGTATTTCGCTCAGAATTTAATTAATAGTTTAATGATTAGCTCACGGTCAACATTATTATAGAAGAAATACGGGATCCATTGATAGATAAATGACTGAGTTACGGAAAAATATGAATTGACTTAAAAAGAGACGGGAAATGAATTTAACAATTTGTAAATCACGACAGAAAAATCCGGAATTTCTGTAACTTCGTTACACATTCATATTCGTATGTATGTCTAGTTTGGGGGTTTTTCTAAAAAAGGGGTTCCGGTGTAGTCTATTCTCCTGTGTAATTGTAGAAGTTTTCTTTGATATACTGGGCTCTTTTGGTCTCTTGCCGAGTGCTGATGATCATCTGTTAGTTTTAATCTGGTACAGTTTGAATATTTCATTTGCGCAGACGGGCACTCTTTACCTCCATGCTCGCCCTTGCATTTTTGACAGCAGAGTTTGAAGTTGCAGTGTTATGAAACATGTCCAAAACTATAAGTGTTATAGATTGCTACGTCCAGAAACTCTTGTACGTAGACTTTGACTAAGTCAAAGTTGATCTTCTGTTTCTTAAGGAACCATTTTGTTATCTTCGCTGGAGCTTGTAGTACCCAGTTTTCCTTGTAAGGTTTTCTGCAGGGTTTTTTAGTTATCACTGTAAGTTGACTTTTAATGTCTTGCCCTAGGTCTATCTCCACTTCATCGTTCATTCTGTATTTCATTTATGAATTCTTCATTGTCAATGCCCTTCTTAATCCCATCACATAATATGTGATGAACATTGGATCAGAATTCTCTACTATACTTTCACTTTCAAGGTGCAATTTTTTGAGGGTCTGGGTTAGTTTGTCTTGTTGTTATTTGCTATGGCTCTCCAGAGATATAGAGCCATTTTTCAAGAGTCTGATGTTTCGGAAGTCTCCACCTACTTCTTTTATAGAAACTGGTTGTCTAAGTTTTTTAAGTGCTTCTCGGGAATCAGTTATATCATTCACTGTGATGATGTTTTCCAGTTTTTTAACTGCTTTTGGTCCGATCCATGTTTCGAGTTGGTTGGTATTCATGTTTCGTGGTTTTACCTCGTTAGCAGCTACTTCAGCAAATGTTTTTGGGCCCTCCTTTGGCACATCAGTTGCACTAGCGCATTGGATATTCCCAATAATTTGCTTTTTCTCTAGCTGGCCGACTTGATGTATCAGGAGTGTTAAGGTTTTATGTATTTTACTAGTGGATTTTCTGAGGTCCAGATGTTCTTTTTCCAGATCTACTTCAGCTGCTGATTTGTTAGCGACATTTTCTATTTTGTCCAGGGCTTCAAAACTTCTAGGATCATGTCCATGTGGATTGTCTGACTCACACACATGAGGTCATCGATTTTTATAGCAGACTCTACTTCCGTGCCTCTTTCACATAGTTTTTTCAAATGTCTTTCCAGCTCAGGTGTGTTCTCAGACCTAGGTCTTTCATTGCGAGTCGAATCCTCATCATCATCTGTGTGACGTCATTCTCTGGCAATTGCTGAGGAGGTGTACTGTATGTGAATATTTGATGTTTTGGGATATTCCAATTCCTCCTTCCATTTTGAGGAAACATTGTAAGAAACATAATGTTCCTAAATTCACTCGTTTTCGAATAATCGCGTTTTATAAATGAAATGTTTGCATCCTGGAGAAAAACGGTCTGGATTTTCTTGTCTTCTTTTCAAGAGCTATCTAAGGACAAAATTACTTATTTTTAAAAAAAGTGTCGAAAAAAGTTGACAGTATTCTATTCAAATGACAGAATTGCTCTTGAAGGTGAGAAAGTGCAGATCGTTTTCCTCTATCTTGAACCGTTTGAGTTTTATAGCATGTCAAAGATGCAGAAAAATAATTGATAAAACACAATAACTCGAAAACGACTGAATTTAGGAACATCATGTGTATCACAAATTTTGCTCAAAATTAGAGGAAGAATTGAAATATCCAATAATCTAAGAAAATTGCAACTTTGATGTTCCACGACTTCATGACAGAACCATTATACTTCAATTACCATCTTATAGATATTCAAAAACCCTTCGACTTCTGTATTTAACATTTTCAAGTAGCTCGTACAGTTTAAGCAATAATCGACCGTTCCCATACATATCAGCGACCACTCAGTATAAAGGAATCTGTCTCAGCGTTTAATCCCGAATGTAATTGATCGCACAATACAAAATTGTATATTTCTGTTGTCATCAATCAAAATGTTCTTCTTGATTCTAATCCATAAATCTTGACATACATGCAGATAACAAAACTATTCATTTATAAAACCCCAACACATTGACTTGGTTTTTATGTGTCTTGCTTCCATTGAAAATGTTTATATTAGTTTTACTAGCCGTGTTAGGAAGTGGTTTGACTACTCAGGTCAAATACTCAGGTACATATGTGCACACATGCTTCATATTTTATAATTATACTTATTATTCATTTTTTCTTTCAAATTTATCGTGCAAAAATTTTATCAATTATCTGAAATCGCTTTAATACTATAAGTTGCGTAACAATACCCATATGAGATTGCTGGCAATGGTGACGTGATTTCTGTAGCCCAATAAACGAGGTGTATAGTGATAAGAGATCAGGGTTGATTTTCATTCTGCAGTGCAGCACTTCGACTGGAAGACCGGCACAAAGAAAACACAATAAGCTTGGTGTTGGCTTCGAGGTCCTAAACTGAAGCTAGCTGCTAGCTTGGACTTTTTTGTTTGGGGTTATGTGATGTCAAAAGACTTCGTCGATAAGTCAACTACAATTCCGAAATTGCAAGCCATCATCACTCGCCTGATTAAGCAGATATCCTTCGCAATACTTGGAAGAGTGATCCAAAAATGGACCTTCCGAATGAACTACTTAGGGTAGACACGGCCAGCATTCAAATTAATTTTTTTTTGGAAATTAAATGTCAAACATTGTTCTTCCAGGTCATGATAGATTCCGCCATCCAAATCCATGTTATGTGTTTTATTTTAGAAAAAATGTCTTAATGAATCACTCATACATATACTATATCCGTCCTACTTAGTTTTATAATAACTTTATTGAGAAGGTGATGATGATAATACATAAGATTAAGATCTATGGATTTCCTTAAACCTGCATTGAATGTTCGGCTCATCACAGAGGGGCTTTATCAATAAAGTTATCGGCGGTTGGGTGGCGGGAGCTAGCTAGTGGCCTGTTGACAGTGGATCTGGCGACTGAATCTGGGGTATTATTGACCCAGATTGATATTATATGACCTGAACTTTTGTCAAAATATGAGCTTTATCAAAATTGTTACAGGTTTGGTCCCTCATCTCTCCGACTATTCCATTTTAGGGCGATCAGAGAATTGGTAGATAGTTCTTGATAATAACTTTTAATTCCCCAGAAAAAACTCTCATTGCTCAATTACGGCAAGGATTTGATGAATTTCAAGGGACAAGAGTATATCCTGCATACTTGAATGAAACGCTGCGGCAACTTCGACACCCACATTTTTTTAGACATTATGATGATGTTGACTACAGGCGATCCCTAAAACTAGAAGGTATATTATTTCTTCAATCAAGTAACACGACAATCTCCCGTGAAATATCTGAAATACATGAGTGACGTTGAGTAAATAACACATAAAAAAGATTTATTAATGACTCTTCAGATGGAAAAAACACAATCTGTCAGTTTTCTGACACTTATGGTTCTCTCTTGGTTATCGAAGTGATCTAGTTACATTTTGCTTTATTACTGATTAAAACTGTCTTCGAAAATAGTGAAAAGTTAATATTCAACAGTTTGAGGACGAACGATGAAACATTCTAACTAATCACTCTTTATATTCAATTTCCTATAATCGGGTAAAACTCAGAAATGTTTCATCAAGATTCATAATCATTATTCAAGCCTCTTGTTTTGAAAAAAGACATATTCCAGCCAGTACCACCTGTAACATCTGTTACATAGTGGCTGATCTTTTGATCGCTGAAAGAAGACTTGGAGTTTCAGAAAACATTATTGCTTTAGAAGCAGAATTTGTTTGCACCCTTCTTGGAATCGAGACTGCTGAGGTTTGCAGTGGTGTAATTGATCTTAACCTGGTATGCTTGATAATTATACCTATATTTTTTGATGATGACTCTCTATTTCAGCCAATTTTTGCTCATTTGGTTGATAATGATCAAAATTTGAAAGGTGAGAGGATCTGTGATATCATATTACAGAATCAGGGTTGTGATAGTACAACATTTGAATGGACTATAGACGTTCCAGAAGGAAAGACTGTAGAAAAAAAGGTAAAACCATTTAAAAAAATACAGCTATTTGAAAAAAGCGCAAACGAAATAACTTATGATACCTTACAAACCTCTGTAGAATACATCAAATTCAACGATTTCACGCGTACACAATTATTCTAACGAAGGTAGGTAGTTATATTTTCCCGATAATCCACAGAAGCAAAGCGACCCAGAATCCACTTTCAACATTCTTCATATCTCGGACTACCATTTTGATCCCAACTACACTGAAGGAAAGACGAAAAACTGCGATGTACCCCTCTGTTGTCAAAGCGATCAAGCAGATGGTAGTGTCACAGATGGAACTGCTTGTGGCTATTGGTCTGAGTTCATCCATGTTGATTCTTCTGAAGCCCTTGTGGATGAGACCCATAGATATGCTAATAAATTTGTGAGTGTTCTTTTGTCCGATGAACGTATAACTATTTCATGTTTTTATAGGAATTTGACTATGTGTATTTTACTGGTGACGTTATCAGCCATAGAGTCTGGTCCACTAGTGTTGAAGACAACAAGAAAGATATGAAGACACTATTCAGAAAAATGAAGAAAGCTTTTCCAGGAAAGCCCATTTATCCAGTTTTGGGCAATCATGAACCATCACCATTAAACGAGTGAGTCAACATAAAATATTTTAGCAACTGATTTTGCGAAAAAGTAGATTGACTTTGAATTTAATCAAGAATGTGTATTTTCAAGGAAGGTATCTAAAAATGAACATGTTATGTATTTTCTGAAGTATTAGGTTCCAGTGCTGCTCGGATATCTAATATTTTTCAATTCTGATTTCCACCATTTTGTACAGGTTCCCATAATCTTTCAAATCATAATTCCAAGTTATATTTTTGGGAAAATTAGTAAGTCTGCTTCGTTAAAACCCCTGAACCTATGAATCTAAACTTTGTGTTATAATCTTCACTAATTATCAGTCCTCGTTTTATTAGGTGCTGGCTGATATGATTTAAGGTCTCGACACAAATGCGGTCGTGGTCACGGCAAGCGCGATGGCAATCACAAATTTCAGATCGGTGACACCAATTATAATTCTGGTCTCGCAATGGGACTGGGAATGCGGCGAGCTGGAGCCACTAGTTAATATTCGATGCTTGAGAGTGTTTTTCTGACATGTAGTTGAAAGGTGATTTCTTTTATCACCGTGTTTAGTAATATAAATACCTAGAATGGCAAGATTTGTCAAAGCAAAGGACGTGCTCGGAAAGCAACATCGCTGAAGAACTTGATTCTACAAAATCTGAGTGAAAGATTTAGTCTAAAAGAACACCTTAATAAATTCATTGATAGAGTAGATAAGTTGACGGAAATGGGAATCAAAATAAAAGAGATCTACTAAATATAATGATGTTATACTCTCTTCCTCCATCATTTGAAAACTTCAGACTAGCCATAGAATCTAGAGACAAACTACCCACACCAAAAAATTTGAAAATAAAAATCATTTAGAAATCACGAAGCAAGAAATAAAATAAACCCGTATATCAATCCTTAAGAAGAAGCGTATTTTGGAAGAAACAATAGAAGATATCAAAATATAAAATTCAACAATTATGGAAAAGAAAATTAAAATCCAGAAAATAGGACCATTCAAAATGAAAACAAGACGATATGTGACAAATTTGGTTATCATGATACTATAACAAACAAGATAAGCTCACATGCAGGTTTTGCTGACGTCATTGTGAGCTCGAACCTCGAAATTCATAGGTTACCTAGGTAACGGGGTTACCATGATAATAAAACAAACAAGATAAACTCACGCTTATGGAGGACTATAACTAGGAGACGAATCGACATACGAACATTCATGAAATTCTGTCCCACTTTTTCGTTAGTTCATTTGAGGGCGCTGTTGCTAGTAGCGCTTTATTTATTCATTGTCATGGAAACGTTTATTGCTTGTCAATAATTTCTCAAGAGACTTTTAACGAGGTGATGACATGCGCGGATTTGTTCTAATTTCGTCCAGCATTTGATCATATCTCTTGTGTTTTAGTAACATGTGTGGTTGATATAACCAGATTACTGGAGAATGTGGAAGAAAAAATCGAAATAATCCAGAATCTTTCAAAACAGAAGAAATCTATCTAGCTATACTGGTAATAAAAAATGAAGTGAAGATAGTTGGTGTTTTGATAGTAGATGAACATCACAACTTTGATTCTAAAAGTAATATTTCACAGAAAAACTTGAAAATTATGAACCAGAATGTCTGAATTAGATAAGCATCAGAAGATTAAACAGCGCCAATTCAAGGAATTGCTATAATCTGCAACCGCTGCAAAACACGTGCTCAAATATTTACAAGGTACAAAAATTTACCAATCAAAATTCGAAAGCACCGGACAAATCATTACCGGATAAGCTTATGTAGATTGGGGAGCATGAAATAGACAGAAGGTATTCTGGGGCCCGTATTCTGTAACGTCATAGAGAAGAGATTTCTTTCTATAACGCATTCCTCCCTATGCTTTATAGAAAGAAATTTTTTTCTTTATGACGTTACAGCATACGGGCTCTGGTTACTGTTTTTTTTGCAAACACATCAGTCA
Source organism: Orchestes rusci (assembly GCA_958502075.1). Classification (NCBI taxonomy): domain Eukaryota; kingdom Metazoa; phylum Arthropoda; class Insecta; order Coleoptera; family Curculionidae; genus Orchestes; species Orchestes rusci. The sequence goes on from OY293304.1 coordinate 58,634,576, forward strand.
GTTGAAATTCAAGAGAACAAAGAACGTTTGCATTAACAACAGCTGAATCCGAATATATTTCGCTTACAAAAGCATCAAAGGAAGCATACCTCAAAAATCATCACGAATCAATTTTGTTTAATGATGACAATCACGCAGCACAAAGTTTGGTGTCTAATCAATACCCCTTAAATAAAGGCCTGAGTGCTGATCGTCTGACGTAATGTTTAGAAGATCGTTTTCATAGTAGGTGTGCTAGTGCACACTTTCTCTCACTTTTCTACACTGCAACACTCAGTGTGGCTTTGTTTGTGGAATGTTTGTCTGTTTTTTAGGATAGAATATCTTTACTGAACATACTAACGCGTTTGGTGAATTTCCTTTACAATGGTAGCCATTAAAGACGGGGGTTAGACGATCAGTCTGTCATCAGTTCAGTCCATAAACCTCGTCAGAATGATGAGAAACTGATCGTGAAATGGGTTGACTGATGGAGTGATGCACCAGACTGACTAATATTTGCATATTTTATAATTTTCTGTCATTCCGACGATGATTGACAACAGACTGATAGTGTATTGCGTTCCGCAGTGTCGCGTCAGTTATAACGATATAATTGCATGGTTACCAGCGAGTTGCCATGGAACTCTAACCTAACTTCTTTTGGAAGTGATGTCAGTTTGAATGATCGTTTAAATAGCCAGTCAGCCAATCAGTTTTCCATCACTCATTGACTGACGGACTGAACTGATGCACTGATCGTGTAACCTCTGTCTAAGAATAATAATTGTTATTTATTCAGAGGATATTTCAAGTCCGCTTATCGTGATAAATGTGGAATGTATAGTGTAGTTGGTTGTCGGTCCATCCATGGGTCCAACCAAGAGTGAAATCGAATAAGTGAATGTTGATAATGTGCCCGTACAAAAAAACAAACTGCAAAAAATACTTGGAATTTTAGTTGTGGACTGATAGCACCGATATGCTTGAAAAGCTGATGCAGTTTATTGAAATTGAAATGGTTTAAGATAAAATGGATCAAGTGATAAATGATCTTATCAAGAAGCAAAATGATGTGGGGCCTGAAGCGCAGCTGGATCCCATGCATTATTGCCATGTCATATAGTAATATATTTCATACCAATTTCACAGTTGAAAAAATGATCTAGACGAATAAAAGAGTTTTTTTTTGTAGGTTGCTTCCATGTACCAGCACATTCAACATTCATCAACATTCACATATTCGGTTTCACTCTTGGTTGGACCGACAACCAACAACACTATACATGCGGCATTGTTTATCTAGTTAAACGGACTTTTATTATCCACTGAATGAATGAATATTTTTATAATTTCAATTATTTTAAAATGTTTTGACTTCTCATGTCACAATGTCAGCTCGCAGTATTTAAACTCTTGGCAACCATGCGCGTGTTTTAATGCCCGATCGTGTCGAGTTACTATGAAAATGATCTACTAAACATGACGTCACGCGATCAGCACTCTGGCCTTTATATTTCAGCGGGTATTGGTCTTATCCATTGAGTTTTATAAGGCTTTAGAGAAGGAAACCTTCAAAAATAATGGCACCATCATCCAATTTTGGACGTATGTCTTGAGAAATTCACTGTATCGCTATCCTTGTCGAGTTATATCTATCTGCGTCGCCAAAAACTGACCGGCTTTGGACGCGGTTGCCGATTTGGGCAAATCGTCATCAATGAAAATTCCTCTGTGTACGAAATTATTGATTGATAAGACATGATCCAATGAAAATTAAGGAGGATTGAGTATTGTTCATTTTTCAAAAGGTTCACTATTCTAGATTATCGCATAATCAGAAACATTTACAACCATGATTTCGTGTGAATCAACTCAATGTTGAACAACGGTGATAGTGTCTAATGATGATGTTATTTCATATCATAAATAATGTGAAACATTTAGGTGCTACTCAAAGCTTAATTACTAACATTCATTAAATAATGATTTTTTGTGCATTGGATACAGGCGATACATAGTAAATATTAGTCCTAGTACACGGCAACGCTGCCTTTAAACAGCTGGTTTCGATTTTGAAGGTAGTGCGGTGATGCCATGGGGTGTCAACTTGAAAACTTCTACTTTCGTGCTTGTGAAGTGTTGTATTGTGACTTTATTCGTGAAAAATGGTAAGATTGTGCTTGCTGTGTCAAAAACTGGACCATTCGGATCCAGAAATCACCATTCACAGGTAAGTGTCAAATTTGCGTTGAGCATTGACTGGAGAGGGATCCAGTGGTGTAGAGTGTAGGCATCATCATATTTCATTCATGAAAATGAGGATTTTTCAATCTTCAGGAAGTTTAAATGTTTGCTTTTATTCGTGAATAGGTAACAGCGAAAAAATGAAACTGATTTGGAAAAAAAGCCTAAATGGTAGTGTTTTATGCAATAGGAACCGATTGTTCTCAAATAAGAAAGGATATTCATATTACTTGAATACCTATTCCATTATTTCCTCGATTATTTCATACACAGTCAAGATGAATTATTTATTGGATACTTCCTCAACTGTCTTATTTTCGTTTTTTTTTATCACAATAAGGTTGAAGTCTTCAGTAAGAATGCTTACTTTTACAATTATTATTATTATAATCACTTTTTAGAGCTCTTAAAACCTCGCGTTTATCTCGAAATTAACTTTTTGACATATCGCCCTCTTTGCCTATACCTTTCAATTGGAATTAAAAATTTTGACGACGCCCAGTCTTTCTTCCTGTAAAAGCGAAATATAGTTTTTCCAACAATTTGCTCGAAACCAATCAATAGACTTTTATGAAGGGACATTTTTGTCAGAAACGTCAAATAAAAAAGATAAAGGAGGTCTAAATTAATATATAAAAAAACCTTGTACAGGGCACAGCTAAATGGACCCCGCAATTCACTTTTTAATTTGACGTTTGGAAAAAAGTTTTAAATAAAAGTTCAATGGTGGAAAATAGATATTTACCCTGTTCCCAAGGCTTCCGAATAAACCTTTACATTTTAAAACGTGCCAGAAAAAATGGCAATTTTGTTTTTAAGGTAGGTATAGGATATATAAAAAATGTTTAATTTTCTGGAGAATGCGAAAAGTGAATAGAAACTGCAAATATTGGTACTTGCAAATTCAAGCAGGGTACCTACGCATTATGTATTGTTTATTTGCCCATACTTCTTTGAATGTATATCTAGACATAAATGTTTTTGGGCCAAATTTATGTCTAAACATACAAAATTAAATTTATGTCTAGACATTAATTTGAAGAAGAATAGACCAATAAACAATATTGCTTACCTGCTTCAATTTGCAGGTATACCAATATTTGCGGTCTTTGTTTAGTTTGACTCCTGCACCATATTTCTTTGAATTTATCTCCACTCACTTTCCAGCACTGATAATCATTTTGGTATAGTTAAAAGTAGTTTTTCGGCCATTTATTTATAATACTTTTCGCTTGTACATATACTTATGTATTGGAAACAAGAAAAGTAAAACGTTGCTGTTTCCTATTTTTTATATTTTTTTCTTGTTATCCAATTTTAGATTTCCAAAAAATGAAGAGCTGCGAAATATTTGGTGTTCTTTGGTGAGGATTGACGAGGACCGACTTCGAATCAAACCTCCCTTTTTGTGTTCGGCCCATTTTAACCCACAAGACTATTTACGTGACATTGATGGAATCAAATATTTGAAACCGGGAAGCTTGCAAATCATGACTCACCGGCAGACCATACAGTTTCCCGCCTCCAAAAACAAAAATCATCTGGCAAATTGAGTAAAATGGCCTTAGAGATATGTAAGAAAGGCGAAATATATTTTGTATTTTGGTTGTCATTTTATTCGGAACCGTAATTCATTATTGTCGGAAGAACAGCAGGAGATTTAATTTTTAATGTTATGAAAATTTCAATTTTTATTGATTCAGAAAGTCAAAAATGTGATATACTGTCATATAACAATAACGACATAGGTACCTACCCAAATTAATATTCATTTATATTTTTCATACAAAACGGTAGAAACTCGAAATGTGCCGCCGCTGTTCCAGATGAAAATCGAGTTCGGACGTACGTATTATAAGAATCACATGTTCTCATGCGGTGTTGCCCGATGGGTTCGGATTCCTCGTTTTATCTCTTTCCACTCATAGTGTTGTCTCTTTCGCACTTATTGTGATGTTGGCGTCAAGACTAATACCATTTTATGAATGGGATGCCCAGTCTATAGTATTAAAAGTCAATGGTCTTATCCAATTATTGTAAACTCAAATTCCAAACATAATTATTTCAATTAAGTAACCAGCTTACAAGAGGACTGATGAGATGTTAGCGGACATTCTGACAAAATCGTTTACTGAAAATCGCCACCTAATACTTTCAAGAGGTATTGGCTCTACCCAAAAAGTTCGTGACGAGGAGTGTTGGAACGAGTTATTGAATACACTGCTGTTTTAATCATTTCTACATCAGATTGAAATATATCAGCTTAAATGTTGAAAATCGTACTTCAAAATATTCTCTGCGACACTGACTATTAAACTATGCTATTAACTACAAATACTTCATACTCAATCTTTTGAGAATTATTGTTAGTGAGACTGTCAGTCATATAAGTTTCTAATTACGTTGTCAATATTTGAAGTCCATCGTTTAACTAGTATACAAATCTCTCAGATAACATTACTGGTGCAGCTTGAAAAAAGGAGCAGTTAATAGTATATTATACAGGGTGTCCCAAAAATATACCGACAATTTTTAAGGGGTGGTAGGGGACATCAAAACAAACATTTTTTGTCCAGTAAGCATATGACCACAAATGAGTTCAATTTTTTTTTAAATAATTAATAAATTGTGGATTAAAAAAATGAAATAAAGTAAACAAAATTGCGACCAGAACAGTTTAGAAACAACAAACAACTTGTGAGTAAAATAAAATTGGGTACCAAACTTCTTTTGCTCCAGAGCCCAAACGGCTCATTTGCGGTACTGGACAAGTAATGTTTGTTGTGATGTCCCCTACCATCCCTTAAAATTTGTCGGTTTAATAAGTGTGGTAACTAGGGTATCACCGCACGAGAGTAAAATTTGCAAACCGAGCTGGTGAGGCAAGGTTTGTAATCACTGGAGGGCGGTAATACCTTATTACCATACGAATTATATACAGTATTTTATCTTCATCCATGCGGTGACAAAATATTCAAAATAAGTTTACAAGAAATAAAAACTTGTCTCTGGCATTTTGTCACCCTTGACATAATGAACAAGTGAGCGTTTCTATAGTAAGATAATAAAATTACGGCACTTTGCCAACAGCAACACAGCAACGTGCGGTAAAATGAAATTTTCGCAAGTCGCTAACAGCAACGTGCACTGATAAAATCAATACAGCTCGGCGAGCGGTTATATGGTACTTACCACACGCAGAATCGTGCGGTACACATAGGGAAAAAAATCTTCTCTTTGCAGATACGCTATTGGAGTAAACGCCACTAATGATTTGACCACATCCTGGTTATACCGGCTGATCACTACTGAGTTTGGTCAATGGTTGCCCAAATCTGCCAAAAGAGATCTCATGAGAGGTGGATATTATTCAGTCTCTCCCAAACCTGGATTCAGAGTGGTTGGTTTGAATAGTAACGTGGCATACACGATGAATTGGTAAATGGTATAGTATGGCAATAAGTCGTTCATTATACACTCCCCGACAATAAATTCCGGACAGGAATAATTTGGGTCAATTTGATATTCCTGTAACTTTTTTAATTGTGGTCCGATTTTGGAGAACTTTTCACCAGCGTGTAGCCCTATGTTTCGAGATATTTTCCCTGATTTCATTTTTAAAAACATACTCATGGCTTGGTCATTATACAGGGAGGAAGAGAAGCTACTTTTGTACACTTAAATTTTAAATACCCTTTGGAAAAATTGATTTTTGCTGAGCATCGAAACTGGGGCAGTGCCAGTGGAAGTCAAAAAAGTATCCACGGGTATTATTCAAGGATGAATCAATGTAGTGTTTGCGTGCCCAATGTTTCATATCACCCAGAACATTCTTTGTGGGCGGTAGTGTCATCATGTGGTATCCTCTAGGGGGCGGTAGAATCATCATGTGCTGGGATATCACTACATGGCCGTACAGATATTGTATTGATTGATTGCTCTTTATATTCTCTGAAAAGCAGATATTGACATGAATGAAAAGACATTTTGTTAAGAAATGGCTGCACTCTACAACAGAACATAATTAAGCCAAATTTTAATGCACAATTTTTCCACAAGGCATTAAAAACTTGAGGAAAAAAGTAGCTTTTGTTCGTTCCTGTATTATGATCAAGCCATCAGTATTTTTTGAAAATCAAACTCAATGATAACATCTCAAGACATAGAGCTACACTTTGGTAAATTTAACCAAAATCGGACGATAATATGCCTTTCCAAAAAATTTAGTTTTTTATTAAAAATGGTAGATATAGGTGTTACATGAACCCCTATAAAGTTTTTTTTAAAATAGTCAAATATCTTTTGCGTTATTCGCTGAACAAATTTGCTAAAACGCATAGAGGCTAGAAAAAGAGTGTGACGTCACCTACGCGCTTATTTACTGTAGTCATAGGTAACGTACTGTATAGCCATAGATAAAGATAAATGAAATATGACTGGTGTTATACACGGTTCGGCATTATAAATAATATTATGGTGGCAAGAAAGTGGAGTTTTGTGCCTGAGTGCACAAATCGACAAGTATAGAACGCTAACGAAAATTCTTGTGAGTAACAAATGCAGACAGAAAAAAAAATTATGGTTTGCGGGAGTGAGACGGAATTTTGAAAACGTTTGAAAGCCGAAAGAAGACAGTTTGTCAACAACTACATAATATTATCAAAAACTACATCACGTCTACCTTCGAGATTATGTGAATCTCCTTTCTGGAGACGTCTAACGTCAAGTATCTGACGTCACAGTGCGTTTTGTTCGCCCAAACCAAAGCACTCAATTTCAACGGCTGCTGTTCTATTTGGAATTGATTTTTTTGCAAGCACTCTTCAAATATAGTTATAATCATATCGAAATCTTTGTTTTACAATACTTTCAATGTATATTATTTTTTTTGTGGACAGATCTATTGAAAAAATTACAGGGATATCAAATTGAATCAAGTTATTCTTGTCCGGAATTCATTGTCGGGCAGTGTATTATTATGTTTGTAACGTTTTTTTTTCAATATCATTGATTGTGAATTCTCAACAATAGGTGGCTCGCTCAAAATGACACCGATCCTCTTGATCAATTGACGTGGTTAGTTGATACTCTGCAAGCCGCTGAAGACAATGACGAAATAGTACATATATTAGCACACATTCCTGGAGGAAAATCGGATTTGATGAAAGTATGGAGCAGGGAATATCATAAAATTATTGAGAGGTGAGGTTTTATTAGAGAAAGTGTGGGCCGATTTTTTTTTCAAATGGGTGCCATTTGGAAAGATCGCGCGACTCTTAAATGAATGTCACGAAGCAAACCCAGCCATCCATTTCTAGATTCGCGAATACCATAGCTGCACAGTTTAATGGCCACACTCACAAAGATCAATTTATGGTGTTCTACAGCTCCGCAAATACTTCTGAAGCTATCAATGTAGCTACAAATGGTGCATCTGTCACAACAGACAAGTCTAATCCCAGCTTCAAAATTATCAATATTGATAGCAGTAATTATGTTCGTTACTTGTAATTCAGAAGCAGAAGTCACATACAATCATCACACATTTTTCCAGGATATTATAGACACTCATGAGTATACTTTCAATTTAACGGAGGCTAACTTGAATGGCGCCTCCACTCCAAATTGGTATAAACTATATAGTTTCAGGGAGGCTTATGGTGTTAGGAGCTTGGCAGCATCTGAGTTCAGTGAGTTGATGCCAAGAATGGCTGCCAATCACAGCTTATTGAGCGATTATCACCTGTAAGTAGTAAAGTATTCGTATACATTATACGAGTACCTTTTTTTCAAGGTATATTAGTTAGCTTGTCTTCCAGAGTGATAATTTATATTTTTCGTTCGCAGGTATAGATATCGAAATGCGGATAGTGCTATTGCATCAGGTTGCGATAACCAATGCAAGAAGGATTATCTTTGTGAGATTGCAATCAGTCAAGTTGGGGACAGTACTCAATGCGATACGCTGGTGAAGATTTTTAATGAAAATGTGTAATTGGTTTCAAGTGGATGGAATAGAATAAATTTATGATTTTTTTGTGACAAGACAGTGCTGTTTCTTTTCCAATTAAGATATTTTTTTCCACTGTTGTGGATATTTTCTTTTTAAGCAAATCCCAGTTATCCTGATACAAAGCTGATACCAGTACCTACCGATATTTAGAACACAGAAGCGCAATTCACAAATATTGATGTTAGGCTTATTCCTATAGTCCAAAGAAAACTGAAAAATAATCTAGGTACTACCATGCTATTTTTCAATAATGGTACTTTGACATCAACGTGGCAACGTTTAGTCAACTGCCTTCGATAGACCGTTGGAAAGGGCGTGAGAATAACGAACATGAAGATCCATGGAATGCAGTGACAAGTGAAAAGAAAATCACGCAAGCAAGATCAAAGATAATTTTTTTTATTGATCCTATTAATTCAGTAACCATGTCGTCTGAAAAAGGGGTTAAGTGGCCTTATATCCGGTAGTTCTGATTTTTGCAGACTGTATGTGGTAAACTATTTGGTCTACAGAGACAATTCTTATCTCAGATTGTAGCAAATTTAGTCTACTTTGAAAAAGTGTTGCATAGTTATAATCGAAAATTTAGTCGTTCAGGGTTAAAATTGCCTAATACTGAATAAAAGGTAGACATTTTGGGATTTGTTTGAAATTTGACAATGTTGCGTTCGGTGCTCGAGGTCGAAAACTTGGATTATTCTTTGGACCAACATCATAAACATGTCAGCAAAAAATCAGAACTACCGGATCTGATGCAAGCTCTAATGTATATGGTTACTAGACTTATAATAGTCCCGTAAAGTAGTAAAAAGGCTTATGGGGGTCGACAAAAAAAAAGCTCTGACTCGAACTCCTGGTACGTTTCCTAAACATTTTCACAGCAAAATCACCTTGATAAAAGTTATAGCGGGCCAAGAACGGAACAACTTTGCCTCATAAAATGTTTTGACTGCTCTAACACTTGATGAGTGCATCAAATGACAAAATTCCGGTGGAAACAGAGGTGGTTTTCAACAATTTTTTTAGAAATCATAAAAAATGTTATGAAGAAATATGGTTCTGCTTTTGATTGTCTGAAACTTTTACAAGGTAATTTTTTTATCACAAAATGTTTTTAAGGGGTGCGTTTCGCGGTCACGTGCCAGCCATGCAATTTCGTGATTTTGGTGAAGACGTCAGCTCACAATTCACTCCGTGAGATGAAAATCATCGCACCCAACGCCAGCCCGTAATAATCTACACAATTACTGACCGGCAAAGAAATTCTATGATTAGATATTTTTCAGGTACATATTTTGGGGGCTATGTATTCTGGGTATAAATTCTCGTGAATTTTATCCATATTTTATCTGCGGGTGCGGATATAGGATATACTACTTACGTAGTTTTTCTGGTTCCGGAATGAACATAATAATTGATTTTTACGAACATTGGACCATTTTTTGTTGGTGCAAGTTTTTGAAAAAATAGGTTATCTAGATAGGTACCATAATATAAACTATCATCCGAGCTATCATCAATACATTTTATATTTTATTCATTACATATTATGTACAAGATCTTTGATTATATTCACGCAGCTAATGGAGCGTTTCTTTTTTAATATGGAAAAAAATGTTTCATATCAAAGTTGTAGGTTTTTTCCTATGTTATCCTCTGCAGTTTTCAAAAAAATGTGACATCGATAAGTAAATAGAAAAATCAAGACAACTTCAATTTTTTGAAATGGAACAGTCAGATAATATTTACGGTTATTATTGCACTTCCTCGAGATTCAATTAGAATAATTGAACAAAGGAAAGCTATACAATTTTGAACTTGGCAAAAATCACCAAAATTTTATAGCTAGACTATGTTTTGTTCAATTAGATATATAAGAAAATTTTCAGGAAGTGCATTAATTTTGGCCTACTTTCGAATAGTGCTAGAATCAAAAGTTTCAGAGAAAAGTTTTTTTTTCAACCTTTTTTTTAACGCGACAAGAAGGCACTAAGCAATGTTTTGGAAAAAATCGCCAAGGCATGTACCTAAACTGACAAACGAGTTGAAGTTTTTAGATGAACCATTACTTCTTCGATAACTGCTGGAGGACCTTAAGCTTTATCAAATTTTGGGATGTTGCTCTACTTTTCCTTAGTACCTATTGTAGTTTGATATCTTTCTGATGAGCCTTTCAGGACATTTTTTAATTTAAGAATATTTGAGTGAGTTTCGAGATGATACTTTTTTCAACACAGACTGTCCACGGTTAGGCGGGTTTACAAGAGCACAAACGGATACAAAATTTCATTTTTCGGGAAAAACACATTCTTGATAAGAAAAAAATTGCTTGTGGAAAAAAAAACGATTCACGAAGAGAAAATTTTGATTTTTTATACAGGATTCGCAAGAACTCCAAAAACCTGAATTTTGTCCAAGAGCAGTAAACTACCTTTATTTCTATTTTTAAGCAAAATTCAAATTCAATTTGTTGTTGGACAGCATTAGAGGTGGAGATACATACAGCATTGATGACTTTATCGTTAATACAAAGAGTATCAAAAAGTTTCAAAGAATTATTTTTGTGTTATCAAAAATATTTGTTTTCAAAAGAAAGATTCCGTGTGTACTCCAAAGGGGGTAGAAATGCATTTAGAAATTCAAAATAAGAATCTACAGTTAAAGTGTAGATGTTAACCAAAGATTTGAAAAACCAAAAAGATTCAAGATTTATTTGAAATCTCGGATTTCACTACTTACAAATACAAACGTTATTCTAAATAACTTTTCTAAATGACATTCAGCTCAAAAATAAAAATAAAGGCAGTTTACTCTTTATTAAAATAAAGGTGGTTATCCATTTGTGCTCTTGTTAACCTTATCCGTGGACAGTCGTAGTACAAAACTTTCATTTCAACATTTTTTTGGCATCTCCTTGAATAGAGTTTCTGAAGAGGTGACAAATTAGAAGGAAAAATCCTGTTCTTACTTGAATATTTGGTATAGGTATCATAATTATTATGGGTATTTGATATTCTTTCACATTCAAAGACAATTAGGAATCACCAGGAGGAATTATTGTTACTTCGTACTTGGTATATACAGGATATACAGGAAGAGACAATGATCTTTTTTCGCTAGTTCAACCTCCCTAACGCTCTAACGGCAGCAAGCGTCACAACATTCTTAAATTGGTCCCGGGTGGTGATTTTCTTCAAAGGAAACCCTGTATTAGTATTTAGATTAGGTACAGGGTGTTTCATTATCTTTGATAACATTTTAATCAGTTGTAACTTTTTTGTTTTTGCAGGTATCGAAACGGAACAAATATCAGATTGTAAAGTTATCTAGCAAGTTTTTTACTGTTTAAAAATAATACAAAAGACTAACGATTTTCTGAGATATTAAGCTAACTTATGTTTTTTCTTTTAATGGAATGCCCTAGCTGTATATTATTGGATACTTCGATTCTACTCAAAATTTTAAGTATATTTTATGGAGCATCTCATATACCTATCTTCAACGGTTTGGGAGAAAATTACTTCGAAACATTTTGCGAAAATTGAATGGTTCACATACAGACAATAGTGACAATCATGAAAACGTGTAATGAGCAAACTCTGTGATATGTCAAAGTATTTTTGGGGCGATATTTTAAAATCTAAACAATTTTTATTGTTCATGACACACTTTGCGATCAATAAGAAGACTTCAAAATTTTTGTGTGACAGGTTTCGACGCCATTTCCTCACAAACCGTCGAAGATAAGTATATGATAGGCTTTATAAAATATACATAGAATATTGGGTGTAATAGAAATGTCCAATATTACAAATAGGTACAAGGGCATTTCATTTAAAAAAATATAAGTTATAGGTTATTATCTCGGAAAAAATGTCAGTTTTTTGTTTTATTTTTCAAACAGAAAACAACTTACGAGATAACTATACAATATGGTATTTGTTCCGTTTCGATACATTCAAAAACAAACAAGTTATAGCTTATTGAATGAATTACCCTGTACCTACCTATATTATTTTTCTATGGCCGTCTCATAAAACTGCTCACTCAAGTACATTTTCTACTATTATAGGTTATTTCATCACAGCACACAAAAAAAAAATCATTTCTTTTGGGCGCCCATTCATCTGTCTCGAGAATCAGGTCCCAAGCAAACCCATGTTTTGTGAATACAAAACGTACAATACAAACATAGGTAATACAGGAATGTATGAATACGAATTTTCGAAACCCCCAAATCGATAATGTTCAAATTACAGTTTTCTCTACATCATCACTCGCCGCATCTATGAGTGAAAAGCTGAAACCCAGAAAAATGCCAAATCGTGGTTCCTACCTGACCTACCCACAGATGATTCCTTTCCATCTCTGTTATCCTATGCAATATGCCCCATCTTCTTTCTTTGTCTACTGTAAGCCTTGGAAAAATCCCAAAATATTTCACAAAAAGTTTCCCCATCCAAGAACGGATTGTTTGTTGATTAAAATCGCAATGTTATGTCTATAAGCAAATCCATGTGCCTCGAATAAGTTATTTTGGTGATGAAAAATGAAGAAATAGCCGAGAAAACAGCGATTGATGTGACCGTTTCGATACATCCAAAAATAGGTCATTTGTGATTGCCCAGAAAACTCTTCAAATTGCATCTAGCTAATTCATGTTACTTCATTGGAATAGTACATCATTGTACATCATATACATAACATGATCGCGTCTCAAAGTTGTGTTGTTCTCCCGAATTAAAACATTTAGTGGGTCCATGTCGGGTATAGGAGAATAACATTGCGATACGCCCACCCTAAGACCACCCCTGTTGCCAGCTTGATTTTGTAATCCAATGCGCTGTAACTTGCTTAGTATAGAGCTATCAAGAAATGTTATGGTGCTGAGGTGTTCAGTTTTTGATCCTTTATAACTTTTATGGTGGTAATTTTGCTCTGAAAGAATGTTTAGGAAACCACCTCTTCAGCGCAAAACGTACCAAGAGTTCAAGTAAGATCTTTTGGGTGGATACTTAGGAGGAAGTCCCCAAGCAACCCTGAAAATATTCTGTTTTTTTACAAACCGACATCTTTACTGGGCTATAAATTATGTTCACGTTCAGTCCGCAAGAAGCGTTCCAAGACTCAGGCTTAAGAAAGCTTGTTTTCTTGCGAATCTTAATCACGACTTCAATAAAGAACTGTGATCCAGTTGAAGATAATGTCAACAAATCATACATAAAACACGTAAATTGTCCAGCATAGGTTTGAATGTCAATGAGGAGTGGATAGGAACTATTCAAGTAGCAGACACTTAGAATAGGCAGTCTTAGACCAGACACTTATCAACCTATGATTATGGGAATTGTAAGTTCAGGAACTCCAGTCACAGGTGACTCCATAAAGACAAAACTTAATGATATTTTGGAGGGTTAAACATGTTCAGAAATCAGAAGCAATGCATGGTAGATTTTCAAACTAATGTGACCGGATGAAAGACAAGTGTGACAAAGATAAAATGCTTCTTTGTTTTCGTCGTTTTGTGCTCAAACAATGAACAAGAATTGGTGGTATTCAGACTCTGAATTCCGGATGCACATGAAACCATTCAGTGATTTGTTAATAACTCGAAGGAACTGAGCACGAGTGACAATCACCACAGCCAACAATGAGGAAATGTCCACAAATAATATCATTGGTGATGTGAACATTCCTATCAAACTCAATCAATCAATTACCTAACATGTCAAGTAAATGTGAGTAATGTTTTTCATGTACCACAACTGAAAATCAACCTTTTGTCAGTAATCCAGATAATTAAAAAAGGGCACACAATTATTTCTGATTCTGAAGGTGATAATATTCATGAGAGTCCTAATAAACTTAAAGCCAATGCCATTTTGGAGAATAAGTTGTTCAAATTAAACACTTATTCAGCATCTTCATTACTGAGTGTGTTTATGAAAAAGACGAACAATGTATATTATGGCACAGAAGGTTGGCTCCTGTATAATTATCTGAGGTCAACACATTATGTCAATACCAATAGTCTGTTGAAACTTAGGAATAATGGTCTTGTACAGTCGTGTTCATATAAAAGTTATACAGTTATTTTGTTACTGCTGATATAGATATATTATTTTTTGACATTTTCTTATAAAATAAAATAGAAAAGATTAAGTAAACCCTGATGTCTCCATCTGTGGCTTGTTCGACTTTCTTTTGAATTTTCAATACACATGCGAAACAGGTCAAGCAAAGTCATACACGACAATGACTTTTTTATGAACATAATGAACATGGCATGTGTGATGGCAAAAAGTGACAGATTATACTTTTCAAAAAGAGAAAAAATGAGACATCGCGAGTTTTAGAGCTAATTCATTCAGAGTTATTGGGACCGATGCAGGAAAATTCACTTTCTGAATTTTGCAAAAAATCAAACGGGTCAGAAGGTGAAAATTCTCAGGTCTGACAATGGTGGAGAATACTGTTATAAAGAACTGACTCAACAACTTCAAGTTGCAGGTATAAATCATCAGATGATTACACCATATATTCCGGAATCGGATGGTAAGGCAGAGAGGCTCCACCGATCCATCATGGAAAAGGCAAGATAATGTCTTTTGGTCGATGCAGGATTGCCAAATTGTTTGTGGCCGGAAGCAATGTATACATCAATTATTTATTTTCATTGACTATAAATGATCAATGTTTACCATTGAAATGCATACTATCGTGCCTGGAAGGGACTCGTCAATTGCCAAATTACTGTAAATTTGAGGCAAGTGCGACAAAAAGAGATGAAGCATAGTACGAGGAGTTCCTTTCTGTGTTCTCTGTCTCATTTTCTGTCAAAAGGCACTTTTGGAAAAACTGATCTGAATCCCCCTATCATCAGTTGTCATCTATTGTTTCTTTTTATTAACGTGAAACGAAAAGAGATAGAACACGTCAGCTGATGATCCGGTTCATTGGATCACTATTTCCTTGTGTCAAATGAATATTATTTAATGACGGATTCTGTGAATATATGTTCTGAATGTTTTGTTTGTGAATTTTTCGACCGGCAGTTTATTTGGTCAAAAAAACATAGGAAAAAATCCGCTCAATTCAACTCAATATAAATATAAATCAAATGATCACACAATATGTGGAAGGTAGGTACCTCTAATAATAGGAGGATATGACGTTCGAGATGATTGACCTGATATTTTAAAGTGAATGAAACAATTCGAACTCAATATCAACCAGAACTTTGCGTTATTTCGTTAAAAAACGCGGTAAAAATCACAAAAATCCACCTAACTCAACTATAGAGGAAAAAACCCAACATAAATATAAATCAAAATGATCACACCAATTGTGAAAACTTATGCAACCACTTATACTTATTGCTTAGAGAGGCAGGAATACCGCCTTAGTTATGCAACCCGCGTTGTTGCATCGATCTCAATTTGCCTCACTTTTATAAAGTGTCAGGGTTATTCCAGGTCGTATTAATTTCAATGATGTTTACTTACTAGTTGTACAGCAAAGACACCTCGAAAACTATGGCCTGGTAAAAAACCATCAGTTAAATACTTGAACCCCCCGTGGTGTCTCCGCCTTGACGTAGTCAGGGTCATCGTCCCTGGCGGGTGGGGGAGCTCAGTGATCCTGAAGGCTATGCCAGCCGTAGCTCAGTTACTGGGCTACTGGTAGGGTCACCGAAGCCAGACAGGTTGATGGGGAGAGACCAGACCCTTAGGGGAGCTTGTAAACCCTATAGATAGCGTGGGAAGGGGGGGAACTCCCACATCTCCCCTTTTTGCGAAACAACAGGCTGGGGGTGGTACCCCGAGATAACAACCACTATGGAGGGGACAACCTTGAAGGAAGGAGCCGGGCTACTCGGAAGCTCGGCAACGGCGCCAGAGAGTGAGCGGACAGGCTCTCTGAAGTTATCAGCCAAACGGTTCAGATAACCCGGTGGAGAACCAGGCTGGGGCATCAGTGGATGCGACTGGTCCGTTCAAAGCAGAGGACGACTGTGAACCGGAGGATACGGGTAAAGTCAACCAACTTTGCACTCAAACCCAGTGGAAAAATCTCCGTATCGACCCAGCGGCCGAAGATGTCTTGTCATCAAAAGGCAGCACCGTCGATATGGAGGATTCGGAGACTGAGGCTAGATTGCTGGGAGAGCGGAGACACAACTCTAACCCCTGGGGAACAGTCAACCTCCGAAAAACTGGAGCCTAAAGCTAATACCTTGTCGCAAAAAGCTAGAAATAGCTATAGGAGCGCCAAAAACTATTTTAGGAAGATGAAAGGATGAAAGGATGAAAAACTCTCCAAGAAAGAGAAGGACTTCATCAAGAAGAACCGGAAGATTATTGCAAAATTCGAGCATAAGCAAGGGTTAAAGCAACATGAACCGGAAAAAGCACCGCAGAGGCAAGAGCAACAGTGAAAGCTGAAGCGTGAACCATAGCGGAGGCTACTGGTAAGGTCTGACGTGGTGTCCGATGCGATCCAGCGAGGAAGAACAAAACACCGCGAAGAAGTCCAAGAACTCCAGAAGCTTCGATACGCCAGAAGAGCTGCAAGTGGCCATCGTGGATCGATCAGATCTCGATGGCAAAATTGCAGCCGACCGGTGGCTCGAAGTGGAAGCGAGGATATTGGACGCCATACTCGAGCTAGACGAGCAGAGCGGAAACGAGGAGGTCAACTTCCACGAGGCTGGCTGGCAGAAAGGAGTCAAGTTGTCGGCTGCAACAACGGAAAGTCAATTGACTTTCTAAAGCGTGTAGACGGCGGCTGCAGTGAAATCTGGCAGTGAGCAAAACTCGAGGTAATACCAGTCTCGAAGCTGGCTATGCGTCGATTGATATCAGTGTGGATTCCGCCTCCGGTTCCGGCGAGCGATGAATCCATACTAAAGATCACCGACAAGCAGAACAAGGGTCTGACCTCACAAAGCTGGAGAGTTATCTCTTCGACAAAGTGCAAGTTTGGGCCAGGGAAGGAGATCGTCTGCACGGTGGAGGAAGATACCTTCGAGATACTGAGGAACAACAACGAGAGCATCAAGTTCGGGTGAGGCACCCTGAAAGCAAGGCTTCCCAAGGACAAGAAAGATGGCGCCAAAGAACCTGAAGCTGCAAGCAGTGCAGATCAGTTTGAATCACTGCGAAGCGGCATCGGAGGACTTGGTGCTGTTTATGACGGCGAATAAAGTAGACACGCTAATTCAAGAACTATGGCTCACTACAGGCAAAATTCAAAGATTAAAAGCGAAAGACTACCATCTATATCATTCTCTTTCGGTAAGTAAAATGAGAACCTGTATACTTGCAAAGCGGACACTTCATCTTAGCCTATCCTCACAACACAGTACAGGTGACTTGACAGTGGTAACATGCGAGCAGAAGGATATGCAACCGCTTATTCTAGCGTTCGCATACATGCCATATGAAGAACCTGAACAACCACCAACAGTAATTCGAACTCTAGACCACCACGCCAAGGAGAAAGGAAAGCAGGTGTTGATAGGCTGCGATGCCAATGGTCATCTCACGCAGTGGAGCAGCAGTGACATTAATAACAGAGGTGAGTCAATTTTGGACTTTATACTAACCACCGACCTTGTAATATGCAATAGGGGGGATATACCAACATTTCTTAACAAGGTTAGGGAAGAGGTATTAGATTTAACTTTGAATTAGAGAGTCTCTCTTATACAATCTTTTTCGGATCATAGGAGAATCCTCTTGAAATCAACGGTAAGCTACAAAAGGTGGAACCATTCCGGAATCCTCGTAGAACAGACTAACAAAAATTCTCTGACCTCATGGAAGGGGACAGAAAACTATTGGCTTCGGCCAAGGTGTCACCATCACCTACCAAAGAGAAAATGGAGGATAATGCGGCGAAACTAGAGGAACAACTAAAGAAAGCCTTTCACAGATCATGTCCCTTAAATCTCCCACGCAAAAGCACCACGTCTTCCTGGTGGACAGCGGAACGGAGACAGATCAGGGACAAGTCAAGAAGGCTTTTAACCGAGCAAAGAGAAATGAAACAGAGAAGGACTGGAATGAATACAAGACCAGCTTTAACAGATACAAAAGTGAAATCAGCAAGGCCAAAAGAGACTCATGGCAGGACTTCTGCGAGTCTATAATAGATTCAAATGAGTCTGCAAGCCTAAGAAAGATGCTCTCAAGGGTAGTGGTGACCCCAAGAAGCATAAAAAGGCCAGATAACTCATGGACAGAATCCTGCAATCAGACACTGGAACTTTTAATGGAGACGCACTTTCCAGTATGTACCGTGGCGGAAATCAACAGTTCTGACGAACAACAGCTGATGCCAAATACAAAAACATGAGGAGGTTGTATCAAGGATGATATCGAGAGAAAAGTAAAGTGGGCAGTGAACGGTTTCGAGCCGTATAAAGCAGCGGGACTGGACGGAATAATGCCAATCATGTTACCGAAATCCCTCGACAGCATATTAGATGACCTGGTCAAAATATACTCTGATTGTCTTCAATTGAGATACACACCAGGTAGATGGAGGGAAGTCAAAGTTGTTTTTATACCCAAATCGGGAAAATCAAATGACTCAACTCCAAAAGACTACAGACCAATCAGCCTATCATCTTTCTTGCTGAAGACACGGGAAAAGCTGATTGGCGTGCACATAAAAGAATCAACTAAGATAGAAATGCAATGTCCGGATCAACATGCTTACCTTAAGGGTAAGTCAACTGACAACGCTTTGCATGAAGTTGTGAGAAGAATTGAAAAATCTCTCGATGACAAAGAATACACGCTGGGCGCGTTTCTAGACATAGAGGGAGCATCCAATATTGTCACGACCAAGGCCATTGAGAGAGAAATGGAAAGGATGAAAATAGAACCAATCACCATCAACTGGACAATAAAAATGCTGAAAAGCAGGATTATGAATTCAGAAAATGGGAATTATTCTATAAGGAAAAGAACAACAATAGGGACACCACAAGGAAGAGTTATCTCTCCACTCTTGTGGTTGATCGTAGTAAACTCGATCTTAAAAACCTACAGAGAACAAAGAATAAAGATTGTAGTGTATGCTGACGACGTGGCAATCCTGGTAGGTAGTGGGCAAAAGCTTGTCAACTATCAGTGAAACCATGGGATCTGCATTGAAGGAACTTTCCAAATGGGCAGGACAGAACGGTCTTGGAGTTAACCCTGATAAGACAGATCTAGTACTGTTCACAAGGAAATACAAGGTGCGCAACAGTGAAATGCCCACATTCGGGGGACAAACTCTCAGGCTTTCCAACGAGGCAAAGTACCTAGGAATCATTCTAGACTCAAAGCTCTCCTGGAAAAGAAACACAGAGGAAATAATGAAAAGAGGCCTCAATGCATTATATATATGCAGAAGAATGATCGGTAAAAAATGGGGACTAAAGCCGCACATTATCCACTGGATGTATATAGGGATCGTGAGATCAATAATCACCTACAGAGCCGTGGTATGGTGGAAAGCCATCGATACGAACTCGAACGTAAAGATGCTCACGAAAGTACAACGGGAGCAAAGAACAGCACACCGCAGGCAGCTTTAGAAGTCATTCTAAACCTCCTGCCCATTGACTTGTTCATTAAAAGCACTGCCGCAAAGGGAGCTCTCAGACTGACCTAATTGTGGGAACAGACAACAAGTGGACACTCAACGGTGCTAAGGGTAATCTCAAAGGCATTGAATAACCAAGAGGCGAAGCTGCTACAAACGGCAACAGACTACATGTTGATCAAGAGCTCTTTTGAGAATAAGGTAGTGGTTGAAATACCTACCAGAGAAGACTGGAATCAAAACTCAATTATAAGGGAGGAAGAGATATCCATCTTTACAGACGCAGCAAAGACAAATACAGGCAGAGGAGCAGAAATATACTCAAAGGAACTTAACATCCAAGAGTCAATCAAGCTTCAGAAAGGATGTGGCATTCTGCATGCAGAAATCATTGCCATTAGGGAAGCAGCCAACCTGCTGCAAAGACTGGACAACACAACAAAAGACGTCACAATCTATGCAGACAGCAAAGCAGCGTTGAGAGTAGGTACTAGAATCAGATACAGTTAGGTCACAGGTAGTGATGAGTTGCCGTGAGGCATTGTCCTGGATCAGGATCAAGAAGCTTGCTCTATGCTGGGTTCCTGGACATAGCAATATTGAAGGGAACACGATGGCAGATGAACAGGCGAAATTGGGACTAAGAGAGGACGAAGCCAAAATGGAAAATACATCGCTACCAATGATCAAACTATTAAAAGATACAGTAGATAAAAACATGGTCGAGCTACACAGCGACAGGTGGAAGATCTGTGGCCAAACTTGGATATGGAAAAAAAAGGGAAATTACTAAAGCAGAGCAAATCCTCCGTGAGTCCCCTTGTGAGAGCAATCACAGAACACTGTGAAATTGGAACCATGCTCCGAAAATGGGGCCTAGGGACTGATGAGCTCTGCAAGGACTGCATCGAAGAGGATGAGACGATAGAACATCTACTATGCCACTCCTAACTCTGAAGGAAGGACGCCTCAGGGATATGGGACAATACTACCTTGAAGACTCTGGAGGAAGCGGCAAATGGAGACATCGTGCTTATTCTGAACTTCGTAAAAACCATGGGATGTTTAGAACGATGAAGAGAGAGGCTGCAGGTTAAGAC
This sequence comes from Orchestes rusci, assembly GCA_958502075.1. Taxonomy (NCBI): domain Eukaryota; kingdom Metazoa; phylum Arthropoda; class Insecta; order Coleoptera; family Curculionidae; genus Orchestes; species Orchestes rusci. Next base: position 58,655,516 of record OY293304.1, read on the forward strand.
CGAGGGGACACCTCTTCAAACAACGGATCACAATGGGCCATTTGGCTTCCGAGTGAAAGCGATGCGAAGCAGGAAACTGTGGGGGCATACCCTCCGCAACCTAACCTGACAAAAAACCTGAAAATTATTGGATGAAAAGCAGATTCTTACATTAGTCAGAATCGAATGAAACTTGATGCTAAGGCTAAATCATGAATTTTTGTTAGTTAATAGTCTCGAGTTAAGTATCAATCACATAGGGCAAGGTAGAGGTAAGGTAGAAGTAAATCATGAATTAAGAATAATTGGCGATGAACGCGCTGTTCTCATAGAACTAAGGTATGTGTTGCTCGGGGCGACTATTGCAATTATCGTTTTCACCGATCACAGTTGTAAATTAATCGATGGATGTTCCGAGCAAAATAGGAACCAGCGATTATCATCAGCTCTCGCTTGAACGACTATCCAGACTGTACCCACGATCGTCGTTCATGACGCGAGTCGTAGAGTTGAACACATTAGAGAAGTCCACATCACGTGACGTAGCCTGCGCGGCGAGAAAACAAGGTCGTTGTCACCATTGGCGGAGACATATGATTATTGATAGAATAATATCTTTATTCACTATTTTTTCAGTTTTCCTATGCCATATACGATAAAGAGATTTCTCTCTGACTAAACTATAATTTATCGAGCCGACTCTTATAAACCCTTCGACCATTAACATATACAATTTTATGGTCGAAGTATAAACCCGACGACGAGATGTCGCTGTATCATTCGGTTGCTAGGATACGATAGACGCTTTCCACAGCGCATACAAACGCCGAGCCACGTGATGTGGCCTTCTCTAATGTAATGAAGTGTAATCGTTTGAAGCAACACAGGTCCATATGCGACACTATGAAAAAGTATTCAACGACTATGGTTGCACGATGGTCTCAACGATAATCGCAAGAGTCGTACCGAGCAACACGTACCTTTAAGGTTGAAACCTCAATTCTTTGTGAAAAGCGCATATTAAATAAGCCATTCTCTCAGGCTTGTAAAATGTATAACGAGCAATTATATTCTTGATACCAGTGCTCAATGTACTGTTTAAAGAAATTGTGAACTCTAAATAATTTTAAATAATGATGTTAATAAATATTTTCCTGTTTTCAAAAAAAAATGTACACTCCAAATATTCTCAATTCATAATCTACTTCTTCTTATTGTTTTATATCTTCGATACCGCTTTCTGGTAGTGGAATGTATTTACGGGTACTATTACTCTTTGTTGTTTTTGTTTTTGAGTATCGAGACAGACTCGAGAAACTGGACTAGATATTTGATGCAAATGCAATGAAAAATGTCTGTCTGACGATACAAATTCTGTAATGACATACACTTTAACTGGTCAGCACAAACAGGTAAGCTGACACGTTAATTTTCAATAATCACGATAAATAATGATTTCCAACATTTTCCCCGACTTTGAAAGACTTCTCTTTTAAAAAATCGATCCAATACTTCAGTAATTGTTTAGTGGCAATGGACAGAGCTTAGCAAATGACCGCTTGATGGTTCCGTGTAATATGTTCAAAGAAGCTACTCTCGATGTCCTCAGCTCCAGGATGCAATGCCATGATTCGTCCCAAACATCATCTTAAAGGGGGTTGATTATCCTCTTTGACTAGGACCAAATCGTTCAGCCTCAGCAGCCCATCAGATTTTGACCATTTTTGCTTCTGTTGGAGTTCAGAGATGTACTCTTGAGACCATCTTTTCCAAAAATGTTGCTGTAGCTGTTGAACTAGCTGGAATTGGTCTAGTCGGTTACCGGGACATGGGTCAAGTCAGGATCAGCAGCCGATGTCATGCGACGACCAATAATAAAATGCGACGGAGTGAGCGGTGATAAGTCAGTAGGGTCAGAAGAGAGAGGAGCAATAGGACGAGAATTTGGAACATCCTCGATCTGTGCTAGTATATAGATTACTAAATTGCTCAAAAGTCAAAGTGCTGCTCTTTTGAGGTGATATTTCGTTGATTTTACTCCAGCTTCCCATATCCCACCACGATGAGGGGAGAGAGCTGGAATAAATAACCAACTGATTTCATCATTTTCAATACTTTGAGTTAGATCAGTTTGATGCGAATCCAAAAATTTATCAAGGTCTTTCAATTCGGAATTAGCCCCAATGAAATTTTAGCCATTATCGAAATATATTGGGAAAGGTTTTCCTCGTCGTGGAATGAAGCGCCGCAATGCCGCTATGAATGAATCTTTTGTCAGGTCAGTTACAAGTGAATAGCACGTGTTACGAAACAAATGAAAAGTGTATGCTTTAGTTACCTTCCAACCACGTCCCTTTCTATCTTTCACCAAGAAAAGTCCTGCGTAATCTACCCCAGTTGTGAAGAATGGTGGTGCAGGATTCACTCGGCTCTTGGGCAAATTTCCCATGATAGGTGCAATTGAACGAGGTTTTGCTTTAAAGCAACTAATACATTGATAAACAGTTTTTCTAGAAAAATTTCTCGAAGATAACGGCTTAGACTTCTCGCGAATCAAGAATAATTTCTGTGGTCTAGCATGAAGCAAGCGCTTGTGTTCTCTTTGAAATACGAGCTTAGTGAATGGGTGCTTGGCAGATAGAAGAATGGGATATTTTTTCTGATATCCAAAATTAGATTGATTCAGTCTACATCCAACTCTATTGATATTATTTTCATCTAAAAAAGGTGAAAGTTGCTATTTGACCTCTAGTTATTTTGCCATTGCGAACGAGTATTTCAATTTCTTGACTAAAAGAATCTGATTGGGATAATTTTGCTAGTTTTAAAGATGCGTTGAATAATTCAATATGGGATATAGGTCCAGAATGTTCCTTTTTTGAACACATTTCTTCAAACATCAAACAAACAGCGACGATTCTTTCCAATTTTGTAAGGTCAGAGTATTTTTCAAATTCGGAAAAATTACTAAAAGTAGAAACGTGTGAGTATACTGATTCACGTAATTCCGGAAGTTCGACTTCTTGACAAGGTAAATTGTGGCAGGTTGATTTATCTGTCAGAAGCCATTCAGGTCCGTTCCAATAACTGTCCAAAGAATACAAACTACTAGGCATAACACCACGAGAAACGTGATCCGCAGGGTTATCAACACTGGGTACGTGGCGCCAATTGTTTGTTTCTGTTTGTTCTTGAATTCTAGCAACCCGATTAGCTACAAATGGTTGCAGTTTTCTTAACCATCCCAAAACTACTGAACAATCACACCAATAAACTATAAATTTTCTATAGGTAAATGAAGAGAATTATTCACTTTTTCTGTAAGTTGAACTAGCAAATGTGCGCCCATAAGTTCTAAACGAGGTTTGGTTTGAGTTCTTAGAGGTGCAACTTTCGATTTTCCAGGAATCAAAGATACGTTAATGTTGCCATCTGGGCCTAGCGATCTCAGATTAACACATGCTCCATACGCTTGAATAGAATAATCGGAAAAACAATGGAGTTCTATTCCAGTCAAATCAGTCAAAGTAATTTGCCGATTAATTTTTAACTCATTGAAAAAACGTAACTCATTGCGAAATAACAACCATCGTGTGTGCAAATGATTAGGCAAACTTTCATTCCAAGAAAGTTTTTGGACCATAAGTCTTGAAGGAGAGTTTTTGCTAAAATTGTTGAAGGGCTCAAAAGGCCTAACAGGTCAAAAATTTGTGGAGATTCTGATAAAATCGTGCGCTTTGTAACTTGCTTGCTGAAATTCCGATTGATACTATGAGTTAATGAGTCAGACTGGGTGTTCCATAATATTTAACCAAGTGTTTTTGTGTTTTCATTAACGACCAAGCCTAAAAGTGTTGATTTTATCTCGAGATTCAATGCCAGCTAGGACTTCCGTAGAGTTCGAAATAAATTTTCGCAATATGAAGCTGTATTCTTTTAGAGTTTGGGAAATAACATTCGTTATGGAGATCACCTCCTCAGTAAATCGTACACGTAAAAGTGATCTTTGATAATGTCGGAAATTATGGGAGATGTTTGAGAGCAGTCTATTCCAATTTGATATAAACATCTCATGGTTAGAGAGGCAGCAGCAGAGGTAGCAAAAGTAACCGTAGCCAACTCATACGTATCAATAGGGTCATCAGATTTTTCTCGCCATAAAATTCTTTGCAGAGGTCGTTGTTCAGGTTTAATGAGGCACATGCGATACATTTTCTCGATGTCACCACCGATGACAACATTACATGTTCAAAAACGAATTAACGCAGAGAATAGATCAGGCTGGATAGTGGGTCCTACCATTTGTAAATCATTGAAGGAATATCCAGTACTAGTGACGCAAGAAGCAACACGTAATTTAGTGGGGATACTTTCTTCCTTCACTACTCCGTGGTGAGGCAAATAATATGTTACTTGTAAGTTTTCGTTTTCTGGAACCTTCGACATATGTCCTAGTGAAATATATTTCTTTATGACTTGTGAATAAGCCAATTTAAAGGAAGGATTACCTTTGAACTTACGCTCAAATGAGAACAATCGTTTTTCTGCGTTCTTATATGAATCGCCTTGGACATCTGGGTTTTCCTTTAGAGGAATTGTTACCAAAAATTGGTCATTTTCGTTGAAATGTATCTATAAAATGTTCTTCGCATGATTTTTCTTCACGAGAAATGATTTTTTGAGAAGGGACCTCTTCTACTTCCCAAAAACGTGTGAGCTTATCTATCTATATCTGAATGTGACAAATTGCAATGCAGTTTTCGTGGATTGTATGATTACACGCTACCAGACACAATCCACCCAAATTTACTTTTTTGTAGCAATGCTCCACTGTTTTTAAGTTGGATCTGACCCACACACATAACATGCCAGAAGTGATCTGCACCTAATAATAAGTCTATTTTTCCAGAAATATGGAAATTTGGGTCAGCCAAATTGATATTATCGGGAATGCCTAAAGACGATAAACCTACAGTGAAATTTGGTAAATTTCCAGTGATTTCTGGAACCACCAAACAACCGATTTGTCTACTGAAATTGTTATAATGCGACTGTATTCGCACAGTTGTCCTGTATTTTACCTTAGATTCAGTTTGATTTAATACGCAAACCTTTATCTCAAAACTGGACAAATCTAAATTTAAATCGTTGGCGAGCTTAGAAGTTATAAAACTGCTTAATATACCAATCAAAACAATAGACAATAAAACTTGATTGCTGAAGCCATTAGCATTTCGCGCTGAAGAAACTACACTTTCTTGCGACTTTAAACCACTTTGAGAATTGTCAGGCGCTCCAGAAGATCGTTCAAAATGCAAGAGGGAATGGTGTCTACCTCTACAGTGCTTACACGAACTAGAACGACACTGTTTAATTGAATGGCCCGACTTAAGACAGTTTATGCATAATCGTAACTTTTTAACCTCTATCAAACGATCACTAGTATTCAGCTTTAAAAATTCTTTCATATGATGATTTTCTTTGTTCCCACTCGTGAGTTGTGATCAAATCTAATTTTTGTACAATCAAGAAAATTATCAACGTATCCCAATTGTCTGTTGATTCTTAGAGGAGTTTTAGAGCCCCAAGATGTTTGGTAATGTTGTCCATGATCTTTCGTATAGCTTGCGATTAGGATTGTGCCGTTTGAAAATTTCATATGAAATTTTTACTTTTGAAATTTTCAAAAGTGAAATTTTTCACCTCCCAATTTTGATGAAAGTTTCGAATATTAACATTTGACAGAAATTTCATAATTTCAACCCGAAATTTCATGATTTCCATTTAAAATTTCATAATTTTCACTGAAAATATCTTACAATTCGCGAAAGTTACTCCTGCGACCGTCACTCTGCATATTTTAAATAGATCCGTCAAACCGTGAGTGGAGTGGAGTAATTTCAAAGTTGAGAATGAAAAAAAGGGAAATGTGTTTTTGTCACACGCGTCAAGAAAATGCAACTCAATTAAAAAAACCTAAACATTAATTACAGTTATTCCATGTAGGATACCTATAAGATAATTATGTATGTACAAAAACGAAATACCTACATACTTACAATGACATGCTTAGTGATCAAATAAACTAACATATTTAGTTCAAATGCCTTATTATTGGAGTTTTCAAACATTACAATCAAAAGTTATAAATTTGAAATATTTCATAAATTTCAAATAAATTTCAAAAATCTCCTGAAAATTTCAAAGCTATACCAAAAGTGAAATTTACCCATCCCTACTTGCGATGACTCTTCAACCACTTTTTCTAGCGAGAATATAGCTCTAACATGGTTTTGAACTAGAATACGGATATTGTTATATCGCTTACAAATAAAATCCCATGCTATAGAGTAATTTTGACTTGAAAATTCAAGATCACCAATAACTTCCACTGCGCCGTGAGACAAACTAGCACGCAAATAATGAAATTTTTATATTTCAATAGATTCATTTTTATGGATTAGAGAGTCGAATGAATCATGAAATTCCAACCATTGTTCATAATTACCGTCAAACTTGGGGAGCTGTATTATGGGGAGTTTGATATTTGACTCATTCGACGACACCGGTGGAACCGCTACAGAAGGTGTACTACTTACAGGAATACCAGTATCATTATTGACAATAACGTTTGAATCTTTCGACCTACGTAAAGCCGCGTGAAATTCCTTATCAAAAGATTCTCGTTCCTGAAGGTTTTTTCTGTATCTGTCTCGGCAGATATTTTATCAATTTTCTCTTGTACTTCCTCAAAGTCATCGAGTGAAATACCAAATCTTTCAACACGCTCCTTTAGTTCGTTAGGCCATACTAAAACTGTGATATTTTTATCGGGATATCTTGACTCTAAATCATCTAAAAATCTAGAGAAAATAGTAACTTTTGCCTTGATAGTGCCTCTTTTACGGCAGAGTTTTTCTATTTCTGTTGACATGGTGGATGGCAAGGTATGATATTATTGTGACGAGGATTAGGGACTATCTTTTCTAGTAGCTCAAAAACAAATAGCGTGTGTGATAGTCACTACGAAATACTAGCAATAATATCACCAAACTAACACAGATCGAAACTAATTCAGTAAGAAAAGGAAAGGAAATGATGGAAAATGAGGTGCTCACTACTGACTTATGATGTTCTGCTACGATCAACGCAGGTTTCCATCCAATCAGGCTTCGATACTTGGTTTTCCAGTATATGTTCATCCGGTTTGACAGTACCAATGTTTTATATCTTCGATACCGCTTTCTGGTGGAGGACTGTGTTTACGGGTACTATTACTCTGTTGTTTTTGTTTTTGAGTAACGAGGCAGACTCGAGAAACTGAACATAGACAGTGCGTTTTTTATAAGACGGAACATAGGGATTCCCATGTTAAATTTTCAATCCCATGATAGCAGTACTTCTATTCAAAGTACACAGCTGAAACTTGCCTTAGGTGAACGTTGGTGCTTCGAGATCATGCTGGTTCATGCCAGAATAACTTGGAAAAAGACTGAAAAAATGCTTTAATTCATCAGAAATATTTACTTTTAACATGCCTTGTATCTGACGAGTCCAACTTCATTGTCAGTTGTTTTAAGCAAAAAAGTTAATTTTCTCTTTTATGACCGTTAAGGATACTGCTTGGCCGTGAATAGGACACAGTTTGAACGTTTGAACAGTCTATCCAAAAAATAATGTTTGATTTTTATCATTGTTTTATACTGTTAGAAATAAAATAATGTAATCTCGATTTGACAATGAAGTTATTTATTGACAGCGCTGATGAAAAAGTATTACTTCCCAATTAATAATTAATAGTACATTTTGTATCAAGGGCAGAAAGTATATGATTTTGACGAGGGTATAAGTAGCAGCACGAGCGAAGCGAGGGCAGATATTAGCCGAGTCAAAATCATCTTTTGTCCGTGGTACAAACAGTGCTTTTTGTACTACCAGTTTGTAATAATTTGAAAAAGAATAACAACTGTCAATCCATGGTTACAATAGGTGTGTTCCCGTATTCTTTTGTGGTGCGGGTTCATTGTCACCGAGATTGTCACGTGATTAGTTCCTTTTAGTATGCTAGGCTGTCACGTGGTTATTAGATTCAGAGGCGTTGGGATCTAAGGAACCGTTGCTAAGCGAACTACTTTTGCGCCCGCGGGCGCGAAACTACTTTTAGGCCCGGCTGCCAAGATTAGCGAGTTTCCGCCTGCTTTGCATGCATTGAAAAGTGGACTTTACGTGTAGGTTGTACAAAAAAGACTTTTTTAATCGTTCTTCATTTAATTCTGAGCTAATTGATGAAATAACATAGTCTCTAGGCAATAAAGTTTATCCACGGCAAGTTTCAGCTGGGTACTTTGAATAGGATCACTGCTAACATGGGACTGAAAATTTAACATGAGAATCACTATGTTCCCTCTAAAAAAAACGCACTGTATTTGATGCAAATGCAATGAAAAATGTCTGTCTGTCTGACGATACAAATTCTATAATGACAACTAATTACATACACTTTAACCATAGGCGGATTTTGGCGTTGACCAGGTAACGATTTCTTGTTACCAGGTTTGGTGAGTAATTGGTTACTGTATCGATACCAGCTCGGGATCAAACCCCAAAACGTTCTGGTTACTAAAAGTATTATTCATGGTATAACTACTTGATTAGGTACCTCCCAAGTGATTTCCCCTACTGCGAAGAAAAGTTAGGTTAGAAAATTCGTAACCTGGTTAACGCCAAAATCCGCGAATCCGCCTCATATCCACAGAAGAAATCAATTATATCATATCACTTCAACTGGTCAGCACAAACAGGTGAGCTGAGCTGACACGTTAAAGTTACAATAATCACGATAAAATAATGATTTCCAACACTTATACTTGGGTTTAGGACATGATACATCAAATCTGTCTGGAATTATACGTAGTATCCAAAATTGTGATTATATCAATGATTTTCCAACAACTAGATATAGGATATAGCCCGACATCTCTTTGTGTGTCACATGTTTATAAGTTTATACATTGAGGGGAGAGAGGAATTCTTGCGAGTTTGCCAAACTGCAAACTTAATAAGTAGCTTCCTTGTATTCAAGGTATTTGTATCCTAATTAAAAATACTCTATACTCTATAAGTGCATCTCCGGTAGTTACCAATTATAATATGAGTAGAACCACCTATTCAAAATATAATTTTTGATTCATGTTGATTTTGTTTCTGAATGTTCCATACAGTCCGTTTTTTTTATAAAATCCCTGACATTTGGCAATTTTGGTAATGAAGTATTGGCACTACTGCTACTGATAACGTATTAGAAAAATAAAATAATCTGCAACGATATTAAAATTTATAAACAACAATTTTATTCAGCGATTTCCAACAATTTTAGCGATGAACTTTTATTATTTATTCATTGTTTTATTATTTGACATATAATTAAAGTGAACTTCGGTAAATTATTACCTAGTCTACCTTTTCCATTTTGAATTGCGAGTAGTCTATATGACATTGCCAACCTTTAACCTCCAATTTTAGCACATGTCAGGGATTTTAAATAAAAAACGGACTTTACAACTTGTATAAAATAACGGATCATTCCATTTATTATGACATAGATTTTCTGTGACATTAGGAGTGTTCCATAATTTCGTTAAAATAGAATAGTGACCAGGGAAAAGAAAGAATATGGATTGGTTGCGAGGTAACGGGGGAAAACAGTAGTTAGAAAATTTGAGGCTTTTCGAAACACATTTTTTTGGGATAATTGTAGATTTTGAAGGTGAATAATTGGAAATTGTGTTTGATAATCAGGTATCTGCAGGTCAGTAAAATGAAATTTATAATAATGTTGATTATCCAATTTGAACTTATGGTTTTGGATTTATTGTTCCGTAATTGCATTAACTGTATTTAATCAAACTGTTTTATGCTGTGTGAACAACTTTGATTTAAATTAAAGTCAAGACAAAGAAATTGCTCTCTTTCCGTACTGGAATTTTTGTCACTACAATCATTGCTGCTTTATGCTTTATGCATGCTTTATATTGACTGGACTGATTTACTAGAGTTGGGTTGCTTCCCGTAGTTAAGGGACCTCATGTATAGGCTCTAGATTTGACATTTTATGACCCTGATGACTGATGAGTGAATATCCTAGTGAAACAACAGATCTTCTAGTCATCATCTAGAAATATTGTTTCAATTTACCAACTCTAAATGGGTTGCCTCCCGTACTGAACCTCATTATTTTCAACAAAAAATCTAGAGATATTGACTCAAATTGCCTGGGTTGCTTCCCGTACGGGACCTCAGAGATTCCCTGTTTTTGATCCCATGTATATTTGCTTGAGCGTGGAACTTCAAGTTTCGATACGGAAAACGAGTATTTTATTGATTGCATTAAAAATACAAAACAGTTGTACAGCATGGTTCGGTTTTTGGAATTGAGATTGTGGGTTTCTCTGCCGTGCTCTTTCCCCGCATGAATTCCAGGCTGAGAACGGCACTTTTCACCATATTTTCAATAAAGTAGGGTTTCTTACAAATGTCTGTTTAATTTAATAGTCTCACCTTCTAACTCAAACTTCAAACATTGTTCAGTAAATGGTGAATCCGCCGGTACATTCTGGTACATTCTAGCGAGGCTAGATGGCGACGAATGTTCTTCGCTTTTCTAAAAATATCTGGAATGTTCTTTCAATCCTGGCCAGGGTATATAATGAGATCCGTCATTTCGAGTTAGTTCACATTCATTCATAACATTCATCAGTTCCGTCCCAACAGCGGTCAAGAGAGGTCCTGACCCGAGAGCGACAAGAACTACCTGAGAAGACCCGAAGGTACTACCTGGTACCTGGTAAATATTTAGAGTAGAGGAGTTAGACTTTGGTCTAACCACCCGTACCCTGAATCCTTCGTTTTTACGAAGAAGAGAAAATTCGTTCTCCCCCTTTTTATAACGTTTCAGGTTTATTTCAGAGCTGGTGAAACCCTATTGCACTATAGCTTGTCTATAAGGGTTCTTGGAAAGGTAAAACCAAGGGCAAAGTTAACCTGCTTGGTTTTATTTCCAGGGGAGTTACTGATATAACAGTAAAACCCCTGTGAATCGAATCTCTCAGGCTTTGCTTCCTCATTAGGCTCCTTTGATTGTGAAACCCCTACGTGATCGGGTAAAACCGGCGGTAGTAGGTCACCAATTGAGCTTGGTGGGGTTCATCCCCCCCTGAATAACATCTTCAGCCCTTAAAAAACGCGACACACCCCTCCATCCCGTCCTCTTCAAGGAATTTTGTCCTTAAGACAATGGAGGCTTTTAAACTACAGCTAGCGAAAACGCTCGCTCAGCAAGAACGCGATTTGGAAGAAAGCATTGAAAGACTGACCGCCACTATCGAGCAGCTGACTGCTAAAGTAGACGAACTCAGCAGGCAGCTGCAGCCTGCTCTTGCTCCTAACCCTTCCTCAAAGGGTGAAAAGCGGGAGCCTGCCCCTGCCCTTTCTTCAAAAGGGAAGGAGCAGAAAACTGCGAAGCCACAAAAGAAGGCTCCCCCTGCCCCTCCTCCTTCTTCAAAGGTGGTGAGGCAGGGGGGGGCTGTCTCCCCCTCTTCTTCAAAGGGGGGGAAACAGAAGGCTGCCCCCCCATCTTCTTCAAAGGCGGAGGAGAAGCCTACTTCAAAGACGAAACGGACGGAACAAACCAAGAGAGACTCACCTGTCCCTTCACCTTCTTCAAAGGAGGAGGCACAGGTGACTGCGAAGCGCCCGGACCCCCCTAAAGTGGGGGACGTCCAAATGTCGGCCTCGGGAAGAGAGAAGGACGCGTTTCCCCCCTTGCCGGCAAAGAAGACATTAACGAAGGTGTCGGAGTCAAAAGTCTGTGTCTCTGAAACCCACACAAGGGTCTCTGACGACATGGAGGTTGACTCCCATACTGGAGTTAAGAGAAAAGCTGGGGGCAGTGACGGCATTTCTCCGGACGGCTCGCCTAAGGGCAAGCATGTCCGGAAAAATGTCACCACGCCCCCCCCAGCAGAGGAGGCACCGGTGCCCACGGTACCAACCCTCGTCGACGAACGTCCGGGACACGTCCCGCTCGTACCCCCACCCGCGACCGCGACGGACTTTGCCGCAGCAGCTTCCAAGAGGGCTCCCGCTATCTTTTTAGAGGGAACCCACTTGTGGAGTGAGCTGCGCGGAAAGCTCCAAGCAGCCAGCATACCGTATGCAAAGGCTTCCTTTGTGAGGGACGACGTAAGGATCATACCAGCTTCACTGGATGGTCACAAAAACATCCAGACCGTTCTGGATGAGATGGCAGCGAACTACCACACCTTCTCTCGACCAGAGGAGCGTTCGTTGCAGGTAGTCATTCGCGGACTACCTGCCAACGCAGACCTAGAGACACTCAGGTCAGAGCTCGCCACCCGCTTTGGCATCGATACTGTGCCGCTCCGCATGACTAGCCGGAAAACCCGGCAAGTTATGCCCCTAGTGTTGGTGAAAACCAACGCTAGGCGGATCTTTGAGATCAAAGAGCTGCTCGGCGTCGATGTCAAGGTGGAACTTAAAAAGAAGTCACCGGAACCGCGGCAGTGTTTCCGGTGCCAGCGATGGGGTCACACCCAAAGCAGGTGTCGTCATGCACATCGCTGCGTTAAGTGTGCCGGTGCACACAGCAGCAGAGACTGCACGCTCGAGAGACTCGCTAGCGGTGAACGCAACGCGAGCTGCGTGGTTTGCGGGGTGAAAGGCCACCCCGCAAGCTGGCGTGGTTGCCCATCGTATATGGGCAGAACGAACCCCAAAAAAGGGGAAGAGAAGACAAAAGCATACGCTTTTTGGTCAAAGAGAGCCCAAGCTGCGTTTGAGTCTCGCGTCGACGCAGAAGTCAAGAAAAGAGTGCAAGCCTTCAAGGATGCACAAAACAACTAGACAGCGGTCTAGAATTCACCGCAGCGAGAGCGGAGTTAGGACAAACGCGTCGCAACCGTGTACTCACCTCTGGTAGTGGCTCCAGATTTTTACCCCTTTTTATTTTATTTTCTTTTCTTTTCGTAACCACTAGTGCGGAGACACACGGGTAGGACGAGTTTTGCCGCGATCCTACCCTGTGACCAAGAAGCCTTCGGAAGGTAACCCGGTACCAAAGAGCTAAAAATTAAGTGAGAGATTGGGACACTAAAGGGCTTATCCCTGACGTCCTAATGCGGAGGTGGAGTTTAGTGGGCGAACCCCACACTACCCTATGGTCTCGGATCATAGGGTGTCTGGTTTCAGATTCTCCACCCTTGGGCCGGATCCCATGAAAAAAAAAGAAAAAAAAAAAAAAAAAAGTTAGTTCAGTCAGTTACGTCGTGAAATATAAATCGTAAAACATGAATAAGCTGTGATTTTGTATGTGAATAGTGAGTTCTGTACATAGTGACTTGTAAAATAAATAGATTAAAGCTGGACAAGTGTCTTCTATAGCGAAACTCGTTACACAAGCATAACCTGTAGCTCCCTTAGAACACTGTTGTCGGCTTGTTCAAAATTCAATATTTTTGAAGGCCGAACAGCTGATTTATGTGAACAAAACTTATCAATAATAATAATCAGTAAATTATAACTGTCCTATAACACCAACGATATTGAAACAAATAAAAAATTTAAACATATCATCGTTATGGTACACTGGTTAATCCCTTTTGATAAAAAGTGGAAATTCCGAGTGCTTTTTATTTGCAACAAGGCAACGTTGAACGAATTCAACGGACCAGATGTAAATAATAACATGTTTATTATAGTGACAAACAACGGAATCTAGGGTGTACGCTAGTTCTAGTGGGTTCTATGTTCTAAGGATTATATTGTGACGAAACATGCGTTCAGCGGTGTTGGTGAATGCGCCAGGACCACATTGTGTAGAATCGATTTGTACCTTCAGGTACATTCTAGCGAAACCAGAGGGCGGAGCAGACTTCTACTATATTCTACAGAGTTCTATACAATGCGGCGTTATTCGGGAAGTTTCAGCGAGAAGGGTATATAATAAGCTCCGCCATTCGGACAGGGAGTTAGATATCGATTAGCCGCGAATTATAAATCGTTACAACATAAATATACGCTGCGATTGTGAACATAAATTTTTGTGGTTGTGTCAGTGAAATAAATTAATTGAAACTGGACAAGTGTTTTCTATAGCGAAACTCGTTACAATATATAGGGTGTTCCATTTGAGAAAATCATCAACCTGTCAATAATATTTGACAGTTATCAACATTTTTTGACATTTTAGCCTACAAGAGGCAGATTTTGGCGTTAACCAGGTAACGATTTATCGTTACCATGTTTGGTAAGTGAGTAATTAGGCGGATGGCGTTAACCAGGTAACGATTTGTTGTTACCAGGTTTGGTAAGTGATTGGTTACTGTATCGATACCAGCTCGGAATCAAACCCCAAAACGTTTCTCTGGTTACTAGAAGTATTATTCATGGTATAACGTAACTACTTTTGATTAGGTACCTCCCAAGCGATTTGCCCCTACCCCCTACTGCGAAGAAAAGTTAGGTTAGAAAATTCGTAACCTGGTTAAAGCCAAAATCCGCCTATTGGTTACTGTATCGATACCAGCTCGGGATCAAACCCCAAAACGTTCTGGTTACTGAAAAGTATTATTTATAGTATAACGTAACTATACTTAATTAGATACCTCACAAAAGATTTGCCTCTACTGCGAAGAAAAGTTAGGTTAGAAAATTCGTAACCTTGTTAACGCCAAACTCCGCCTAAGGATGGAAAGACAAACCAAACAAAAAATATTTTTGTCATATTATGAGAAAAAACAAAAGACATTCGTTTTGTCAAAGATACCAACACGAGTCCGGTTTTTTCAAATGATATACATATACTGTATAAACTTGAAAAAAATAGTATAAAGCAAACAACTTTTGTGTGAAACTTTTTTTTGTACACCTTGAATAAAATGAGTTAGAGGGAGGGGTCAATATACAGGGTCTAAGATTTTGATAGGGAAAACTAGATAGACGATAGAGCTTAAAAAAAATAAAACAAAAAGTTAATATCAACTTGTAAGATTTAAAGCTTCCTTTTCGAAATACAGGTTGTTCAAGTTACTTTAACAAAAATATTTTTTTTGACATAGATTCATTATATGCGAGTCAAATACAATGCTTTATCTACAACTGTCAAAAAATTTGGAAAAAAAAGTCACAAAATAAAGCCAAAAAAGTTGTGTTTAGGCCCACTGCCCGTGAATAAAGAACCTGCCCGTGGATAAAGAACTATGATCGCTGCGTTACTGGTAATACTCGCTTATGATTGACCCATTGCCCATGAATAAATAACCTGCCCGTGGATAAAGAACTATGATCCACGGGTTTCTCTCAGGCCGTGTAATATGTGGAACATTTTATATCTAGAGATGGTTGCATAAAACAACTATTTTTTGACAGTTGTAGATAAAATATTTTTTTGTCTCTTGACTTTTTTGTCTATCTTGCTTACTTCTTGGGAGGAAAAAATTTAATTCATTTATTTACCTCACCCAAAAATAATATTAAACTCACCCACCGCCGCCCCTGCCCATCAGACTTGGATCTAATTACATCAAATTAGGGGCCGATATTTCAATGTCACCTTAAGTGAGATTTTAGCTTCAAAATTGGCTATTAAAAGTGCCGTATTTGAATTGCGCCACTCCTTTTATTTAGCTAAGGATGTAATGTGAGTGTTGCAATTGAGGCACGACAGTTACGGTAGACATAATCAAGATCCAAAATAACCTTTAAGTGTACCTTCATCTTAAATGGACATTGAAATATCGGCCCTAAGTCCCATAGTTAGTATTATGAACAGGTCAAATTATATCCAAATCGATTATATAGTTTTTGAAATATCTTAAACAAATATTTTTGTTCAAGTTACTTCAACACCCTGTATCTCGAAAAGGAAGCTTTAAATCTTATAAGTTGTTATCAACTTTTCGTTTTATTTTTGCAAGTTCTATCGTCTATTTGGTTTCCCCGATAAAAATCTGAGACACCCTGTATAGTAAATCACCCTGCCCTGTACAGTTTCATACTGTGATAATTTTTTTCAAACGGTTCAAAAGAGAAAGTGCTTTCTTGTCAAACCACATATTGAGAGGACGGTTGTGGCAGACCGTCTCACAATCTTAACATGAGATGGCGCCAGCCAAATCACATCAAACTATAGATAGGTTTTTTACGAGCGTCTAGCGGTAGTTAATGATTCAAATGACAGGCAACCAATCACTTGGATGACTAGGCCGCTTCCAGTGTACGGTTTGATGCCGTAGACAGCCGCCGTATTCACTACGACTACGGCTCCCATTCAAATACGGCGCGGCGCTTTGCCGTGAACGGCGTGAAATGTAGATGAAATTAAATCGACCTGTTCGGACTCAAATTTTTGCCGTACGAAACGAACGATCGTCAAAGGTATGGCCAAGAGAAAAATACATTTTGCAGGATAATTCTTATCTTTGTCATAATTTGTGTTAACGAATCATAGTTCATAACTTACAGCCACAGCACAAATTTATACCATATTGTTGTCGAGATAGCATCCCTCATCTTGCTATTCTGCTTCACCACTAGAGAACTTATATAAGCGTTTGTTGAGTTCATCTCAACTTGAGGGCGACATCTGGAGAAAAAATTAAAAAAATCTCTTCCGAGTCTTGATTTGAAAAATGTCTGTTATCCTCTTCTAAATCTTGATTCAAGAAACCATAGTACCTGTAGTCGGCATCTGAAGATTCACCCACTTCTTTTGGGTGAAATTTTTTCTAAATAAGCTCAGCTAGGATAGATAGAACCTTTAAAACAATTTTTCGCAAGTAACCATGTTGGCAATTCATAGAGCAAAATTGAACAAAGGCTTGTTAGGAAGGCACGCCGTGGATTCATAGTTCGATACAAAAGTGCATACGCGTGTTGTTTGGTATGCACAGCGCCGGATGCGCACGGCGCACACTGTAACCAAATCGTGAAAAGTTGGCAAAAAGTCCCAAATCAAAATCTCTTTTAGGGTTTGCAAATAGCTAAATACGGTAAAGGAGACATTGTTCTACTTTGATGCAAAAACGACGGATTGATAAAGCACGCAGCTGCGCGTTTATGCATCTAGACAACATTGTGATTATTTTGAAGTGTAACATCTCGATTGGTACGATTTGCAATGGAGGACAATTCTCGAGGTATGTACGATAAATTAATTAATGAATTTCAATACTGAATAAATTTTTGCGGCACAAAAATGCGACGTCAATATTTAAGATATTTATTATCCAGATAACTAGAATCTCGATTATGAAAAGGACTTACAAAAAATCTCCGCTTTATAGTCTCCCATCTAATTGGAAACAGAATATGATCCTGGATGTGATGTTATGAATATAATAAAAGTAGCTTCCGAAACTTCGAAGACCGAGCTTATCTCACTTTTGTGTTTTGGACCCAATAATTTCCAGCCTACAAAAATCATCACCAAAAAATATCTCCAAGTTGTTTCGCGAGGCTACACGGCTTCTCAAAGCTTAGGAAGGTTTGTACGAGTCGCAGAAATCGATCGTCGAAAAAGTCGACGACGAATGTGTTGAAGGGACTTGGACTGCTTCGAAGAACAAAGCTCTATTATCTTCATGGCTAATTCGAAGAGTCCGACTAATTCGACATGTTTTTAAACATTCTTCATTGCCTAAATGTTATGTAAGTATATGTGATTTGTATGTTTCAATTTCATTTTGAATTTTGATAAATCAGTACCAAATGCAATTCATTTTTCGAGAATTTGATCGGCCATCTGGATCCGCCATTTTGAATTTTGGAAAAATAATGTCAAATTTGTTATCAGCGACATTGAAAACATAAAGAAACTTATTTTTACACATGCACGAACTATTTCTTCACTTATTGCCAACTTTTTACACTTTGCATGGTTACAGTGTGCGGCGTACTGTCGCCTGAAAGCGGCCTTACCCAATAATTGTGGACGTTCTCCTAGTGGTTGTGATTCAGGCAGATTATTCAAATCGGCAAAACATCATGTTTTGATATTCTGAAGCTGCTTCAAATAATACGGACATAGCTGAGGCGACCTCGTTTTGTATTTTGGCCTTTTTGGGTAGTTATACCTACCCACAGGGTACGTGTACTAAATCTATGCTATTTTCTAAATGAACATGTCAATACAGATATTCATTCATGGAAAATCAATAATAGGTATCGAAGAACACGTCTCAAGGTGTCAAGTAGACATCGCACTTTACAGATATAGGTATTAGACATACGCAATAATACTTTGACTTGACACAGGGTGAAAAAAGCATTCATTAGGTAAATATACTCAGTGACATCAGAAGTGTAACACCGACTAATTTTCCATCAGACTCACTGTGAACATGATCTAATACAAAGCTTCATATCTCCTTTGTAAAAAAAACCAAATTAACCACAAAAACAAAACAGAATTTATGAAAATTTAATAATTCAGCATAAGAGAAATTCCATTTCTACCAGGAGTGTTTCAAAATTTTGTAGTCAAACTAGCAATGCAATCAGCACTGGGTGAAATGTGCTGGAAATTCAAAACACTCTATAGAGTTTCCTGGTAGAAATGGAATTTCGCCTATGCTGAAATATTGAGGTTTCATTCATTCTGAACATTTTGCTTTTTTGGCTAATTTTATCTTTTTCTTCAAAGGAGATTTGAAGCTTTGTACCAGGTCATGTTCACATTGATTCTTATGGGAAATAAGTCGGTGCAACACTTCTAATGTCACTGAGTATAGTTGGTTAGAGGAAAATAATGATCATTTTAAATAAATTATCAATTTGCCTTATGATAATGCTAAAACAAATATTGAAAGAATGAGAAAATGTTCTTTCCCTACTCCAAATGTTGAAACAATCCTACTTAGACAGACAATCGATAAAGAACCCCAATTTTTATCTGGAAATGTGAGAATGGGCTAGTTTTTATAATCAGTATAGCTATACCACAAATATTTTACAACTATCTGAAGAAGAAAATATATTATTATGTAGGCTCAGAAAATGTCTAAAAGGGAATGCCCGTAGATCTGTAGAGGGATCATTGATTTCCAGCTTAGTAAACGCCCCAGATGTCAAGGAAACTTCAAAAAATAAATACGGTAGACCTGATGTCATTTTGAAAATTTGATTTTTCGTTTGGAATAATGATTTTGTAACATATAGGGTGTTTATTAATTGAATGCCGCGATACTTAAAGGTGAAAATAATTGAATGATGTCAAGACAAAAAGTTCATATTATGGACATAGGTCCAAAGAGCCTAATTTTCAAGATACCAGGTGTTGAAATTAAAAAAATGATAAATGTTTTTTTTTATAATTACTTTGAAACTATTGCAGATATCTTTATGAAATTTGATACACGTCTTCTATGCATCAATATGCATTTTGTGATGTACAAACAATTTTATTATTTTTATTATTTTTACCAGTGGCGTACGGGTTTTGCACTCAATATTTTTAGAGGAAAAACTTTCACGCCACTGCTTCCTTTCAAATCAAATTTATTATTTGAATCTCTATTTATTTCTGAGCCAATTTTTTCTCTTGATTTTATTTTTGTCCAGCGCATGGTTTTCGCTTAAACAAAAAAAAATCTACTTAATTACATTGACACCCTGCTGTGTCTTCCAATATTTTTAAATCAGTGGCGCCCTCTTCAACATTTCCATGCATATCGATGCAAAGAAGACGTGTATCAAAGTAATGATGAAAATAAGATTTCTTTTAAATTTCAACACTCTGTATCTTAAAATCTAGGCTCTCGCGCACCTAGGTCCATATGAACGTTTTGTCTCAAAATCATCCAAGGATTATCACTCTTGAGTATCGGCATTCAATTAATAAACACCCTGTATGATATAATAAAATAATGCAACACTTGTTTTTTGTGACACGTGTAAACTCATTGCCATAAGGTAGTGTTCCAATTCTTCAAGGGAATCTCTGTCTCAGCATCTAATCCCAAATTAAATTGATTGCACAATACATAATATGATAGTATATTTTTGGTTGTCATCAATCAAAATGTTCTTCTTGATTCTTATCCATAAATCTTGACAAACATGCAGATAACAAGTTATTAATGTATAAAACACTCATACATTGACTTGGATTTTTATGTGTCTTCTTTTTTTCGAAAATGTATACTATATTAGTTTTACTAGCCGTTTTAGGAAGTGGCGTGACCGCTCAAGTCAAATACTCAGGTAAGCGAACATTTTTCATACACGTGCATACCATGCAAAAACTTTATCAATCATTAAAATCAAAATCGCTCTATTACTATAAGTTGCGTTAGGGCTTTTTCAGACTGAAGAAGAAGATGCGTTTTGCCGTTTCCGGCATAACGCAACGATATCGCAACTCGCAACAATTCCAAAATCCACATAATGTGATGCACAATTTTCACATTATGCGGTCGCGACAAAAAATATAGCATGCTAATTGCGGCATTTTCTCGCATCGCGAAACTCTGCTATAGTTGTTCAGATATCGCATGTTATATTGCCGCGCGGTAATTGACCAAGCACTAAAATTAATGCACTTTTTCGGACGTGTCGCTGCTATTTGCGATTTTTTCATGGAAGAGAGTTTCCGAGGTTCCTAGTTGAATGTAAATAATGATTTTGTCAGTCTGTCTAGGGACTTGAGCTTTATCAGTAGGTATTTTGTTTGTGCTAGTGCTGGTCAAAATGTCTTCGATCAATCTTAATTTCAACATCATCTTATTAAGACATGCAGAGATAGTCTGAACACATGAACGACCGAGTGAACGAGCATACCGACAAACCACTGGCTTAATATTTTTGTTTCAACGGCTTGGAAGAAAACGTTATCGCATTGTGTGAAAGTCTTCTGGGTACCGATTCTGGGGCTGATAGAACGGTCATACAAGAGAGACAAACTATCACCTCCATATAATTCTCCGTTAGTGTCTCTCTCTTTCTCTTGATATGACCGTTTAATCGGTCCCAGAATAGGCACCCTGGGGATATGCGGTATTAACGGAAAAACGCATCACAACCGTGTTATCAAAAGGGATTTCTGGAACTTGTAGGCATAATGATTGGTATGTACACTAACTTGCACAAAAAATGCGTACATTGAAATGGTGAAATTGCTTTGGTTTGAGCAGTGTATGAAGGTGACAAGTTAACGTCAAGTTTTGTCAGCTGCAATAATAATCCACTTTTGTGAGAACACAAATTCTTGTACGGTTCAGTGAAGACCTATGGTCGGTGAGAAGAACTAAAAATAACTAAATGACTAAATAACCAGATCCACATCCGATGGAGAATGTGTGGGGACCATTGGTAAACATTATTTATCAAATAAACTGGAGGCCCCAGCTCAAAATCAGGCAGAACCAAAGTTTAATAATATACAAAATTAGTAAACTTTGGGCAGAACTATCAGATGCCATTCTTGATGCGTGGAATGAGCTCGCCAATGACGTCTATATGGTCAAGATTTATCAAATTCCATGGTTTGACGACTACAAGAAGTTTTGGCTAGAAATAGTTCCGCTGCTAATCTACATTTCTCTTAGCGAACTGAGTGAATAAATTCAAAGTCGTACCCACAATATATCGTTTTATTTATAAATATTTTGACAGCCTATTACACTGCTAAAAAAAAACATGATTTCACTGTCTGTGTACGCATTTTTTGTACAAGTTAGTGTACACTCTTCTAGCAAACATCGGCGTATATTATTTTATACGGATAAATTCAGATACAATATTTTTAGCATAAAATGAATAGCAAGCGAGAATATTAGACATAATAGAGACTTTTTGCACCACTCAAAATAACATCAGTTTTTACATCCGTTATGGTTAACTTTATTTAAAATGACATTTACTTCATTCGTTATTAAGAGAGGTTTTGCTCCACCACGATTTCACTTTATTTGTTATCTTGCGTCTGCGCAACAGATGAAACTGATGACAGCTTTCATACGTTATTGTTGATTGATTATTTCGCTCGTAGGTACTTACGGTACCTACTCTTATGGATTTTGATAAAATTATCTTTCAAAAAGTACACACTTTGACCTACACAGTACCAAAAAACAAGTTCCACTTCCGACTTATTTCAACTATTTTTATCATCTCACAGTACAATCATAGCATAAACAACAAAAATATAAAGAGACGTCATAACTTTGTGACAAGGGTTATCAGATTGTTGAGTGGATCAATCCGCAAAAGTATGAAAGAAACAAAAGAGAACATTAGATTTATTATTTGCATGTGAAACATTCCATTTTCGTTTCCGCGATCGTTTAATGTCATGTAAAGTTGTCATTTGCATCATATTTTGATCAATTGCTTGACAAAAAATTTTATTAGTATTAGCAGTAATATCCATTTGATGTTACACATTCCGGCAACACCGCTATTTAAAAATAAGCATTATCCATGGTAGAAAGTTCTACCATGGCATTGCCATAACGATAAGCTCTTTCTTATTTCTCTCGTGATTAAAGGAATCCGCGATAAAGGATTGTGATTTGTGATTTAGTCACTGCGCATCCTCAGAATAACGATAACCACAGCGGATATCATGGCGGATTAATAAACAACCATTGAAATGAATACGACCTGGAAAGGCCTTGACTCTGACACGATACAACAGTGAGGCGAATTAGATTGATGAATAACTGCGCGGGTTGCATAACTAAGTGGGGTGCACTAGTTGAGCATAATGGTAATGGTAATGGTAAAGGTCGGGGGGCAAAGCCCGGCGAGTAGGCCTAGTGGCCCTTTTCGCCATCCCCGCTTGGCCAACCCAACTACTCAACTTGTCGTGAATAGGAGCAGACTATCCCAGCTCAGGTAACCCAACTCCTCCCTGGGAATGGTGGCTGTTCCTAAGACTTTCCTTCTCAAGCGAATCCACCTGTCGCAAAATCCCAGCAGGGGGTAAGAGGTTCCCTCCGCCCTTCCGCAGTGGGTGATACGCTTATCCCTAACAAATTCAGGTGTCTGTTGAGCCTGCAATGACCTGTCAGAATGCCAACGATGGTGCTCAGTGCCTTCCTGCTCTTGTTCAGCAATTGTGCCGTCCTTGGCCTGTGAGGTTCTGATATCGTTTCTTTGGACTGCCTGTATAATGGGTTAATGTTCCAGTTCTCTTCCACGCCCATTCATTGAGAGTGTGTGAGATTAGTTGTTTAGGCCTAGAAATGATTCCGGTCCGGACAGTCGCGTGGCAGATCCTCGTTTGGCCAGCTTGTCCGCTTGCTCATTGCCGGTGATCCCCGCGTGCCCCGGCACCCATAATAGTTTGACCCTTTTGTTCTCACCCAGCACCTGCAGCGCACTCCTACACTCTTGGACTAGTGGGCAGCTTATCCTTGGTTTGAAGTGCCGCTTGACTGTCGGAGTAGATAACAATGTTATTCTCCATTCCTCTTTTTTACCTCATCTCTGCGGAGGCAACCTCTAGGATAGCGAATATTTCCGCCTGGAAGACTGTTGCAAGTCTTCCAAGGGGAAAAGCTTCGCCAGTGTTCCTGTCAGCACTGAAAACTCCAGCTCCAGTCGAACCCGTGCGTTCATCTGTGTACCAGTCTTAGTGTTGACAGGCGCCTCCATCGGTTTGGTCAGCCACTGTTCCCTCGTCCGTACGTGAACCTCAAAGCTCCTTCGGATTCTAAGGCGTCCATCCGCAGGTGTCAACCCGGCCGATATATAGAAGCGGTAACTCGCTCCGCACCAGTGATGATATTCTGGTGTGGCCAAATTCCATTCCCATGTTCCTCCATGTCTTCTGGGCAACCACTCTACTATAGGAAGCCATCGCTTTCCTCTTCACTTAGAGTCCTGGCTCTGGCAGTTCCCTGTTGTACCCAAACAAGCCATCCTTTGCAATCGGTCTAGCTTGAGTACATAAGTGCATTTTTACTTCAATTTTTCGGTGAGCGAGTCTTGACTTTTACATTTCAAGATCAAAATATTATCAACTTTCTGTAAAGGATTTTAATCTAAATATAAAATCATCACAAATGTAATACCTATCATTTCTTCGCACTTTTTGATTTCTTATACTGAATAGCGGGTACTTTGATCCAGGAAAGATCAAAGTTTTGATAATGGAAGTACAATGAACCTTACATCATATCATCCTATCCATAGCACAATAGAGAAAACCTCTTTGAATTAATAACACTAAATATTGGTACTACAAATTTTATATGTTATTACTCTTCCTGGACCCTTTCAAGTTTCAAGAAATGCGTGGCGCTCTTAGGCTGTTTTGTGACTGCATGCCCAACAAGTGCGTCGCAGGTTATTATCCAATATTTTTATTACAGTTCTAAAATTTTGAGTACTAATAATTTCATTCTACGTGAAATCAAATATTTCAAAAATATTTTTTTGTACAAAACATTGTCCCAACAAGTCAACAAACCAAATGTATTTTTCGAGGCCGAGACCAAGAGTCTCGGTACCTTTGGTATCGATCTCGATGTGTAAGTCTTGGTCTTGGTCTCGATTCAGTATTGCCAGTCTTGGTCTCGATTTTGGTCTTGATTTCGAGACCGAGACCAAGACCATGGTCTCGCGAATCCCTGATCTTGAATGATCTAGAGAGCTGAGACTTAATCTGATTTTTCAACTTTTTGTCATTTGAAAAAATTGATAAGTCATCCACCCAGACATCCACAATTAACACACTCTTTCCATGTATGTTAAAATATACACATGAGTCAAACTTTAACTTTGATAGACCAAATCTCTAATTCCATACCCTACTGACCGGCCTGTTTGAGCCCGTTGAGCTCTTCCGCAGACGGCAGACCTTCGACGATCCATCATGACATCCCATGGGTTGAAGATACCGCGTCCATCTGATCTACATCAAGAATCAAGGTCCAATTCAGCATTTAGTGACAGAAGATATCTTATTAAACTGTATCTTACAACTGGTGAAAAGGTTTCTTCATAATCCATTCCCCTCCTTTGGGTGAATCCCCTGACTGCGAGTCGCGCTTTGTGACTTCTCTCTTGGTCCGGAACACTCATTGCTCTCGAGGCAGGGAGTTCGACCAAATCCCTAGCCTTATTGTCCATCTGAGACTTGTACTCTCGATCCATGGCAGCAATCCATAAATATTTCTCTTATAGATTCAGCGCATCTTCATATGATATTGGATCTGACAGCTCGGTGGAAAAAGATGAATAGGTCACAAAATCCTTCAAAGCATCTCGAGGATTTCGTTCTCTTTGCGGCCTAGCTATAGCATTGTCAGGTATACGAGTTGTGACAATCGATGATGAACTTGAATCCGAGTCAATTCACACTCGATGCTGTCTGGGAAATATTTTTCGAAAATTCAGGGTAATTCTCGGAGTGCAAGAGCTGAACATCCATTGAATCCGTCAAATCTTCAGAATCCGGTGCACTACCCCAAGGCCAATGACACACGTGGATACTGAATCTGAGATACGCGAATCTCGGATTCAGAACATAGATATACTTATATGGAACTGTCCACACACGGCTGAGCGTCAGATACAGTATCCGGATACAGAAAATCTGCGTCTTGCACCTTCAGCCGCCGGCGACGCCAATGTGTTCTAATGGGAGTATGAGATACAGTTGCCGCTATTTTGATTCTGGAATACCGTAACTCACGTACTGTATCTCAGATTCAGTATCCTCGTGTGTCACAGGCCTTATACTCTCGTCAGTTTCAAATTCTTCTGACAGCATGTAAAACTTTCCATCGGTATTTCTGGATGGGTTTTTTAACAATGAACTGCCCCACCTATTTTCCGAGAACTTCACATCTCTGGAAATAGTAGGGTTATTTTTTTTATCGGGTCATACAGTCTATACCCTTTCGTCTTTTTCACAATAACCTACAAGTATACTAGGAATAGATAGGATAGTTTATTGACTTGGCCCAAAAAACAGATGAGAGCCCAACATCTAGCTCGATCCGGGAGCGATCTGTTGAGGCATTCTGCTTTTTCATTTTGCTCCGGGAAATAAGGACACGATGTCTGATGTACAAGTATCAGTCATCATTTTCTGGTTATTTGCGGAGGTGATTGTCAACTCTGGAGCTTTCCTAACATTGTGAAGTATGTAAGAGTCTACACACAAATGACAAGATGCACCTGTCCAAAAAATATTCATTTGCACACGATTGCATTGAGAATGCTGCAAACAATGTCATATTCTCGCCAGATTCCCTCGTGTTGAAGTGCTTTTTGCCAGTCTCCGACGATGAACAGTTCTTCGACATATGTCCGTAACGTTATACATTCATAACATCGGGACCTTTTTGTTTTCTCTTATCATAGTTGTTACTATTCCTGTTTTTCTTTCCGTGGTTCATTTCTTTGTTTTTGGAACTTTTTTTCATCCTTTTCAGTACCTCCCACACAGTACCACGATTCCAATTCATCCAAGTGAGCTTGTACTGCGAATTTCCATGCATCGAAGTTTTCTCGTCCCTTCAAACGTTCGATCGGAAGCGAATTTTGCTGAGATGACATGGCGGCTTCACAGAAAACAGGCTTTTCAGACTTGGATGCACAAATTTCAGTTTTTTTTTATACAACAGAATCCCTTCACTTGAATTTATAGGGCCATAACCTGTTATCAAGGGGGATTTCTGAAACTTGTGGGTATTATGATTGGCACGCTCTTCTATCAAAACACGGCGTATATTGTTTTATATGGGTGAATACAGATACAATATTTTTAGCATAGTCCATTCTATGCAAGAATATCAGACAAAACAATAACACTAGTGACAATTCACCTAAACATACGACACTGTGTTCTGCTCACTGAACACAGTGTCGTAGTGTTTATATCCAATGGACCGCACCGTCTGAAAAAGCCAGAACAATACCTATATTATGAGATTGAGACAATAAACGAAGGTGCATAGTAAAGGGTGAGTCATTTAGACCTTTTTAATTGTAAATAACACATAAAATGGAATTGGATGGCGGAATCTTCATCATGACCTAAAAGAAGTCTCTTTGATCTTTGACATGCAATTTTGGACAATAATTTCCTCAAATTCTGGCCGCGATCACGCCGAAGGTCTAGAAAGATTTTGGATTACTCCTTTCAACATTGCAACCGGCATTATTTGCCCAATACACGAGTGATGATGTGTTTGAAGTCCTTAACCAAAGGTACCTAGGACTTTTCTGTATGGGTTTATGCGAATTTTAATTTCGTAGTAGTGGGCCTTGGTTTTTTAGAAAAAACTGGGCGACGTAGGGCCTTGAAATACACCTTTAACCCTCTACATTTATAAAAAATCGTCAAAATCGATCAATAAATTAAAAAGTTATGAGGGTGACCCGCTTGCATATTTGTGAATAGCTACCCGAATCGCGAATCGGGTCAGGCCCGAATGTGGCCAAAACCGAGCCTTTAAATAGCAGACGATATCGCAATTCCATCGTGTGAACAACAGTCATGATCGAAAAAAAGTTAACATTGTCAGTCTGTATATAAATAGAAATTCAAATGATTTTTGTTATACATTTATTCATGATGAGAAAACTACTGAATTCTCAATATTCAATTTTCACTCTATCATACTAATCTTATACTATATTTCTCTGACTATGATCCTATCTTGAAATCTTGTTTTTTTCTCACTAACCTCGGGGTGATGACTTCGAGTTTTATTGTGAGTTGTATTTGATGCTTCAAACATTATCATGAAATAATTGTATGAATTGAGGCAACGAAATTCTTATACAAACATACCTACATGAAACTGAGGGCTTATTGTCTTAACACATTTTTGTAAGCGATGGAGAGCTGAGCTATTACTGCTTTCGAGGAGGTACAATTACCTGATTTTTACCTTCACTGGAATCGACTTCCTGACAATTAAGTTTTCCCACGTACAAAGCAGTGTGTGAATTGATCGTTTAGTTTCATAAGTATCATCAGATTTAAAGGCAGTATTGAGTATGTGATAATGTTTTTTTTTTTTTTTTTAAACAATTTCGTTCTACGCTTGATAGACTCTAATTTTAATAATGTAACGAGTTTCGCTATAGAAAACACTGTTCAGCTTTAATCTATTTATTTTACAAGTCACTATGTACAGATCTCACTATTCACATACGAAATCACAGCTTATTTATGTTTTACGATTTATATTTCACGACGTAACTGACTCCTTGAAATGACGGATCTCATTATATACCCTGGCCAGGATTAAGAGAACAATCCAGATCTTTTTAGAAAAGCGAATAATGTTCGACGCCATCTAGCCTTGCTAGAATGTACCAGAATGCCAAACAATTCTACACAATGTGGTGGCTGCGGCGGCGCATTCACCATGCAACGTCACATTGCCCCCTTCTTAAGGCAATTCGTCCCGAATTGCCTTTATGTTGGTATCGGCAACTGTCCCCAAACCGGCAGCCTGATGTCCTATGGAAGTAGCAGTCCACTGTCCTCTGGTTCGTCCTCCGGGAAGGATAGCAGCACACCAGGATGTCAATGCCGCTTTCTTTGAAGATTACCTCCAGCATGCTCCGTACTACTCTCCAGTCCAGTTGGTCGTTCGTCATTTTCGGAATTGCCAGATGGGTCAGGTCCTGTGACAGCATCAAGTCACGAAGATGACTGAGGGCTTTCCAGACATCACTGTAGGTGGTCAGATGATGTGGAAGCTTCTTCGTCACAAGGTAGAACAGGTGTGTCCCATTCGAGATTTGGAGCGGCTTCCCTACCTCTGGCTTTTGTCGTCGCAGATGGTCCAATCGTCCAAATTTTCGTTTAAAAACTGCAGCAAGTCCACTCCTCATACTGAGGTCTTCAGTGACCCAGTGAGCCAACGAGTATTCGGCCGGTGCTTCAAACAAATCCAGCTGCCTCTCTTGGACAACGCCATTCTGGACTTTCTGGCCATTGGAGTGTAGAGACATGAAAGTTTCCAATGACATGTCTTCCTTGGCTGACCTGATCTGCCTCACTTCAGCGTCCTGATCGTCGTGGTTCCCAGCATACCGAGCTAAACGATTGAAGTGAACAACCCTCGGTTTTCCTCGTGGTGGCTTTCGAATCCTGTAGGCGACGTCATTGATTCGCTCCAGAATCTCATACGGGCCCTCCCAAGAACTTTGCAGTTTTGGGGAGAATCCACGTCGCCTCTGTGGGTTGTGAAGCCAAACCAAATCCCCAACCTGGAACCCTCCTTCTTCGGCCTTCACGTCGTACGCTTCTTTCATCCTGTCGCTGGTACTTTGGATGTTTAGTCGGACCCGTTGATGGATATCGTCCATTTTTCTACGAAGATCACTTGCGTAGTCTTCCCCAGCGACATCCTCACCAGGTGGACAGCCAAACTTCAAATCGCAGGGCAGCCGGAGTTCACGACCCATGATGATCTTGGCAGGTGTTTCGCCCGTCGATTCATGAACTGCTGACCTGAACGCCATGAGGAATAGGGGAAGATGTTGATCCCAGTCTCTTTGATGGTCAGAGACAACTTTGGCCAAGTGTCGATTGATGGTTCGGTTCATTCGCTCCACCATGCCATCGGATTGTGGGTGCAACGCCGTTGTCCTTGTCTTCTTGATCTTCAAGATATCGCAGACATTCTGGAATAGCGTCGATTCGAAGTTCCTGCCCTGGTCCGAATGCAGCTCCAACGGGACACCGAAACGGCAAAACCATTCCTTAACCAAGACATCGGCAACGGTAGCTGCCTCCTGGTTTGGCAAGGCATACGCTTCAGCCCACTTGCTGAAGTAATCCATGGCGACCAAGATGTATTTATTTCCTTTGTCCGTTTCAGGGAACGGTCCAGCCACGTCGATTGCGATCCTTTCAAAGGGGCTTCCCACGTTGTATTGGCGCATAGGAGCTTTTGGCCGTTTCTGGGGTCCGTTACTTGCCGCACATACGGCACATTTTCTGCACCATTCCTTCACATCGGCTTGACGGTTAACCCAGTAAAACCGTTCTCGCAGCTTTCCCAGCGTCTTGGTTACACCCAAATGTCCACCCGTGACGCCATCATGGACCTCTCTCATCACCTCTGCCTGTCTGTTTCCAGGAACGACTAACTGCCTCCGATCTTCCGTGCCATCCAGATTCTTCACCAGCCTCTTCAGGATGCCGTCATCAAGAACCATCGAGTCCCATTGAGCCCAGTAGGACTTCACGGTGGTCGAGAGCCGCGCGACTTCTTGCCAGGTTGGTCGTAGGCCTGCCTGTTTCCATCCGATGACATGCTTCAGATCTGGATCTTTCTCCTGGTCCTCGCGAAGCGCCTTAGACTGCCAGGAATCATCCACTACAGTTGTCCTGCGAACGCTCGCTTCATTTTCCTCGGCTGTGTGAGAAAGCTCTGGTCTCCTGGACAAGCCATCCAAGATCTTGAGGCTTGATCTCGCTCGATGATCATTCTTTTCCCATGCCAACGCAGGTGCCCGTATCTCTTTCCTACAGCGGCCACGCATATGCCCAAGCTCTCCACAATTCCAGCATCGCAGCGCCTTTCGCTTAGATACCTCCATTTCCTTGAGGACTCTCCTCACAGTTGCTTCGACGGTGTCTTCTTCCAGATGATCCTTCTCCTCCATCATTCGCATACGCGTAGGAGGCTTGCAGCACTGCTTCGCCGCTTCGAGTTCCAAGGCTTTGGCCAGAGCGTCGACTAGTCTGTCGGGTCGATGAAGTATCAGTGACTGCCGAATCTCCTGGTCTCGGAGTCCATCCAAGAAGGCCTGAACTGCAAGCCTCTCCATAACGTTCTCTGGCGTGGTTGGATAAGCCAGTCGTGCAAGGCAAGCAACATCCGCTTCAAACTCCTGCAAGGTCTCGTTGGTCTTCTGAATGCGATTTTTCAACTGAGAGTGGTAGACGTGCTCCAAGTGAGTTTGCCCATATCGCAGTTCCAGATGCTTGACTAGTACATCGTAGTCCTCCTGCTCCTGGGTGTTGAGCGTCTGCAGGATTTCTGTAGCTTCCCCACGAAGTGCCAGAGTCAATGCCAGGGCTTTTTCCGGTCCAGTCCATCCATTTGCCCTTGCTGCTGCCTCGAACTGGCGATGGTGATTGTTCCAGGACAGTTTGCCATCAAACTGTGGGGCTTTCATGTGGATTCTGATGGTATCAGCTTCCATCTTGGCACTCGCACCGTGATTCTCGAAAGTAACTTCCGGTTGTTGCATGATTACTGCCACTTGCCTTCTCACTTCGTCGATTTCGTCTTCCAGAGCCTTTGCAGTCTCTCCTAGTTGTTTCTCCAGATTCCCGATTTCCTCTGCTACATGAGCCTTCAAGCAGTTGTAGTTATCCGCCAATTGCTCCTTGATTTCTTCCATAGCTCTGGAAGATTCATTAAACTTCTCTTCCAATTTTCCTTCCATGGCTCTAGAAGATTCTTCCAGTTGATCCTTCAAGTTCTTGGACAATTTCTCAACTACTGCGTTAGGATCGGGAATCTCAAATTGGAACGTATCAGTATCCATGCCTTCTTCCATTAAAGCCTCACGAAGCCTTGTTTGTAGATCAGTTTTCTTACCGCTACTATCCAGGTCACGCTCTTCCAGCTCCCTCTTCAACTCAGCGACCTTCAATCCGGTTAAAAACACTAGTTTCGCAGCAATCACCGCGAATATTTATGTCCGTTTCTATAGCACACAATAAATCCCACTTCTGACACCAATGTAACGAGTTTCGCTATAGAAAACACTGTTCAGCTTTAATCTATTTATTTTACAAGTCACTATGTACAGATCTCACTATTCACATACGAAATCACAGCTTATTTATGTTTTACGATTTATATTTCACGACGTAACTGACTCCTTGAAATGACGGATCTCATTATATACCCTGGCCAGGATTAAGAGAACAATCCAGATCTTTTTAGAAAAGCGAAGAATGTTCGACGCCATGTACCAGAATGCCAAACAATTCTACACAATGTGGTGGCTTCGGCGGCGCATTCACCATGCAACGTCACAATAATTATTCTGAATCCAACGATATATTGGTGATAAAGAGTATTTTGACGTTTGGAGATAATAAAGCCATCATCAATATGGATTCTGTCATCTTTAGTACGTATACATCAGGTCTCTGTTGGTAGAACAATCACAAACCAGTCAGAGACAACCAGCATTTGTTATTGCAGTTAGCAAACTGATTTCTGACATATATTGGCCAATCGTCGATTGAACGCTGACTGGTCTGTGATTGTTCTACGAACAGACCTAATATATAAATTCAATGTAAAGTCTATTTCCGAGTCTATTTGCATCGATCTTTTTTATTTGATTCGGGGAAATACAGTTTCAAGAATGATGCATATTTTCAATTTCAAACAATTATTTCGACTATGCCTTTGCAAAGGAGTTTTTCAGAATCCTTATTTCTTCCTGTGTTTATTTGACTTTGCATTTACAGTGTATTTTTTCTCCTCGCAAGATAACGCAATCAGATTTTTGATCCAGTGTTTCGTTCCATCCCAAACATCGTGGTTGAACCTTGAAACTCTAACGAGCAAATAGGAACAACTCTAGGAATAAATAATATTTACAACAAATATGGGAATAGGTCGAACTGTCTTGTGAACATAATACCAGTTTTTATGTATTTTCATTCATGCACTTCTATTTCATTCTTTTTGGTAAAAGTTGACTTGACAGTGTTTTCATTGAATTCAGTTGTAGTTGGCGGCAAATTAATGAAAATTTATCTCATTGCAACAACAAAAACTTGAAAATATATCCAGCAGTTATCATAGTTAGACGGTTGTTTCCGATCTTAGATATTCCATAACAAGTTACTTGCCAGAAAATTTAGAGATATCGTGTGCTATTTATATGGCAGTTCCAAAATTTGCAATCATGACTGTTATTTACACGACGGATTTGCGATATCGTCCGCTCTGTACACTCGTGCTGCCCCATAAATGGGTCACTCTGTAGGTAAGTCTGCTTAGAGTGCTTAGTTCGTCTTATTTTTGGTTAAGGAGTTTGTGGTTAAGCGTTGTACAGTCATTTCAGGGACACCCTGTATATGCCCTACTTAGTTTCAAACCAACTCTATTGAGTAGTAGGTGATCATAATTCCTGGGTTACATTCAATTTCATGTCGAAGTGGAAGTGACAGATTTCCGCTTGCCAAACGGATATCATATGCTACTACACACATTGAATTTGGCGTAAGCATGACATTAAAAACAAATTCAATGTGGATTGTAGATGCATGGTAGCATTATGATTCTCTTTTGCCAAGCGGGAAAGTAAAATTGATCGTACACCTCACATAATACATGAGATAAAGATCTTTGGATTCTTTAGAACCTACATTGAATGTTCGGCTCCCACGTTTTTCAACAGAGTTATCGGCTCGTTTTGTTTTTGCTGATTGACTGAGTAATGAAGCTTGGAGTTCTCCTGGCAATAATAGTTATTCAGGACAGTACAGTCAGTGACAGTATCTTCTCGATGGGGTCCGGTTTGGATACAACACGTGTAGGTGGGACTCCTTGAAGCATGATTCTTTTTCGAATGCCAAAGTTACTTGTGGATGACGATCGCTAGGTACTGGCGAGAAAACCACCGCACACGCCAGTTGACAGCACATTATGACTGGGGTATTGACCCAGATTGATATGACCCAAACATCTTTTGTCAAAATAAAATATGATCTTTAATAAAACTGTTACTTGGACGTTTGTTCCCTCATCTCTCCGACAATTCCATCTTAGGGAGATTTAGAGAATTAGTAGGACCATCTACTAATAATAATAGTGATAATAATAATAATCTTTGATTTTCCAGAAAAAACTCTCATTGCTCAACTGCAGCAAGGATTTAAAGAATTTCAAGTGACAAGAGTATATCCTGCGTACTTGAATGAAACGCTGCGGCAACTTCAACACCCATATTTTTTTAGACATTATGATGATTTTGACTACAGACGATCGCTGAAACTAGAAGGCAAGTAAAAACACAATCTTTCGAAAAATGTTTGAAATACACGAATGACGTCAAGTATACAAGAACATCAAAAAAAGATTTATTAATGGCCGGCTCTTCAGATAGAAGAGACACAATCTGTCAGTTTTGAGACACTAAATATAACGATTGTCAAAGGTGTGAAAACGACTTGGAAAATAAGTTTTTTATCAAACTAATCTAGTTTCATTATGCTTTATTACTGGTTGAGTTTTTTGCCGAAATGAAGTGAACAGTCAATATTCATCAGTTTGAGAACGAACGGAAAAAAATCAAATTTATTACTCTTTATATTCCTAAAATCGGGTGAATCTAAAATGTTTCAAGATACATAATTATTATTCAAGCCTCTTTTATTACAAAAAAAATACATTCCAGCCAGTACCACCTGTTACCTCTGCTACATAGTGGCTGATCTTTTGATCGCTGAGAGAAGACTCGGAGTTTCAGAACACATTATTGCTTCAGAAGCAGAATCTGTTTGCACCCTTCTTGGCATCGAGACAGCTGAGGTTTGCAATGGTTTGATTGAACTCAACTTGGTATGCTTAAATATTCCTAGATCTTCTCTTGACATACAAAAATCTCCATTTTAGCCAATTTTTGTTCATTTGGTTGATAATAATAAAAATGTGAAAGGTTCGAGGATCTGTGATATTATATTACAGAATCAGGGTTGTAATCGTACAACCTTTGATTGGACTATAGACGTTCCAGAAGGAAAGACTGTAGAAAAAAAGGTATAATACAATCATTCTATTCAGTCACTGAAATTTCAAAAATACAGCTATTTTAAATAAGCAAAATAACTACTTATAATACCTAACAAACCTCCGTAGAATACTACAATTTCAACGACTTTATGAGTACAACATTATTCTAACGAAGATAGGTATAGTTATGTTTTCCTGGCAATCCACAGAATCAAAGCAACCCAGAATCTACTTTCAACATTCTTCATATTGGGGATTACCATTTTGATCCCAACTACACTGAAGGAAAGACGAAAGACTGCGACGTACCCCTTTGTTGTCAGAGTGATCAAGCAAATGGTAGTGTCACAGATGGAACTGCTTGTGGCCATTGGTCTGAGTTCGTCGATGCTGATTCTTCTGAAGCCCTTGTGGATGAGACCCATAGATATGCTGGTGAATTTGTGAGTGAAATTTATTTTTTCCGATGACCGTTTGAAGGAATATTTTGGCTGTTCATAGGAATTTGATTATGTCTATTTTACTGGTGACGTAATCAGCCACAGAGTCTGGTCCACTAGTGTCGAAGACAACAAGAAAGTTATGAAGACTCTATTCAGAAAAATGAAGAAAGCTTTTCCAGGAAAACCCATTTATCCAGTTTTAGGCAATCATGAACCATCACCATTGAACGAGTGAGTCAACATCAAATATTTTAGCAACTCATTTTGCAAAAAAAGAAAATTAATTTTGTATTCAATTAAGAATGTATATTTTTGAGGAAGGTATTCTAAAAATGGACATTACTATGTGAAAGTAATTATCTTTGAACCTATTTTTTGAAGTATTAGGTTTCAGTGCTGCTCGGATATCTCATACTTCTCCATTCTAACTTTCAACATTTTGTATATTTTTCGGGAAATTCATATACCTCACGTAAGTCTCTTTCAAACACCTGAACTCTCCTATGAATCTAAACTGTGTGTTTTAATCTTCACTAATTATATAATCTCGTGTTATTAGGTGCTGGCTGATATGATTGATTCCTGATAAAATCCAAAACTCCATACTTATTCTTCTGAGGACTATTCTTTTTGAGAATGTCAGTCATATTTCTAATAACCTACGTCGTCAGTATTTATTTTTCATCGTTTCCAGCCTAACTAGTAAATAAATCACTCGGATCTCTTTTGTACAACTTGAAAAGAGAAGGAGATGAAACTGTATATTGAGACATGATTGAGACCAATAACATCATTTTGTTCAGGACTTTAGAGAAAGTAATATGATCTCTTTGCAGATACGCCATAGGAGTCAACGCCACCGATGATTTGACCACATCCTGGTTATACCGACTGATCACTACTGAGTTTAGTCTATGGTTGCCCAAATCTGCCAAAAGAGAACTCATGAAAGGTGGATATTATTCAGTCTCTCCCAAAACTGGATTCAGAGTGATTGGTTTGAATAGCAACGTGGCATACACGATGAATTGGTAAATGATATAATATATGGCAAAACTTGGCAATAATGCAGATTTGTAATGTATATGATCGCGATATCTTGATAATAGGTGGCTCGCTCAAAATGACACAGATCCTTTTGATCAATTAACGTGGTTAGTTGATACTCTGCAAGCCGCTGAAGACAATGGCGAAATAGTACATATATTAGCACACATTTCTGGAGGAAAATCAGATTTGATGAAAGTATGGAGCAGGGAATATCATAAAATTATTGAGAGGTGAGGTTTTTTTAGAAAAAGTGTTGAAAACTCAGCCATCTATTTCCAGATTCGCGAATACCATAGCTGCACAGTTCAATGGCCACACTCACAAAGATCAATTTATGGTGTACTACAGCTCCGAAAATACTTCTGAAGCTATCAATATAGCTACAAATGGTGCTTCTGTCATTACTGATAACTCTAATCCCAGCTTCAAAATTATTAATATTGATAGCAGTAATTATGTTCGTGAGATGTATTTCTCAAGCCACATACGATCATCACAAATTCTTCCAGGATATTATAGACACTCATGAGTATACTTTCAATTTAACCGAAGCTAACTTGAACGGTAATGCTACTCCAAATTGGTATAAACTATACAGCTTCAGAGAGGCTTATGGTGTGAAGAGCTTGGCAGCATCTGAGTTCAGTGAGTTGATGCCAAGAATGGCTACCAATCACAGCTTATTGAGCGATTATCACATGTAAGTAATAAAGTACTCATCATTTTTTTCAAGCACCTAGATTGCTACTGATTCGGTTTTGAATTTTCCAAAAAGATCTATTGATTGCGTTGATTAAAAAGAATTTTGTATAGGTGTTGTGTTTATCTGATTTCTTATTGGAGTAAGTATGTCAAAGAGTTGACCTGAGGTCAATTCTTGACCCTTCGCAAATTTGAAAAGCATACGCAAAAATGCGATCATCATGTTATTTCAAATGCCGATCGCACAATTCGTCGTCAATTTCACGAAGTGGCGTATGTCAAAAAATCGTATTTTGTGCTAGGACCACAAACCTTTTAGCTAACATTGAGCTATTTCAACTTTTCATCTGACAAAGTGCCGTATTTTAATCTGAGATACGAC
This sequence comes from Orchestes rusci, assembly GCA_958502075.1. Taxonomy (NCBI): domain Eukaryota; kingdom Metazoa; phylum Arthropoda; class Insecta; order Coleoptera; family Curculionidae; genus Orchestes; species Orchestes rusci. Next base: position 58,692,838 of record OY293304.1, read on the forward strand.
ACTTTGTGAGATGGAAGAGCTTTCTTCACTTTTGTCGTCCTATAACAAAATACGATTTTTGAAGATACGCCACCTCGTGAAATTGACGACAAATTGCGTTTCAATATTTCAAATTGCGAATGCTCAAAAATTGACTCCCTGAACACAATAACTTTTTTCTGTTCACAAGATTTAGTAGTTGCTTCGTCTTCCTGAACGATAATTTATATTTTTCGTTCGCAGATATAGATACCGAAATTCGGATGTCGCTATTGCATCAGGTTGCGATGACGAATGCAAGAAGGATTATCTCTGTGAAATTGCAACAAGTCAAGTTGGGGACAGTACTCAATGCGATATGCTGGAGGAGATTTTCAATGAAAATGTGTAATTTGTTTTAAGTGGATGAAATAAAATATGTTTATGATTTTTTGTGACAACAAAGTTCTGTTTCTTTTTCAATGGAGGTAGATTTTTGCGACTGTTGTCGATAATTTATTTTTCAGCATAATATCAGGTGAATGGATACAAAACTTGCACCAGTACCCATCAATATTAAGAATACAGAAGCGTCCACTTAAGATTGAGGTACACTTAAAGGCTAATTTAAACGTTGAAATTCTCTGCCGTAACTGGCGTGTTTCAATTGCGACACTCACATTAGTTCCTTAGTTTAATGAGAGGAGTGGCACGATAGAAATATGGCACTTTAGGTAGACAGTTTCAAAATTCACAATAACTTCAGGTGTACTTCATCTAAAATGTCACTTAGGGCGGGCCGATATTTCGTCACCTTAAGTGACATTTCAGCTAAGGTATACTCAAAGTTGATATGAATTTCAAAATTGGCCACCCAAAGTACCGTTTTTCAATTGCGCCACTCCTTTGATCTAGCTAAGGATCGAATGTGGGTGTCGCAGTTGAAACACGGCACTCACGGCAGACAAATTCAAATATCGGCCCTAAAACTACCTTTTTCATGTAAAATTGCTGCTACTTCAACAAATCTTGGCATATTACGGGCGTTGTTCAAAATATTGTGTGCGAAATCCAATGCTTTTCACTGTACAATAATAATAATAAATTTGACAAAAGACGAGTATGGAAGACGAGCCAGCTATTCCTTGTATAAAGGGTGATTCAGAAGAAAATGTTAATACTTCAGAAACGTATTCAGGGCCTAAAAATGAACATAGAAGTTCATATAAATATGGGTCAGCAAGGCCTTCAATTTCGAAATACAAGGTGTTAAAAGTGGAGATCTTTTGACGGTTTTTTGTAGATATTTTCGAAACTTCTTCAGATAATTGGATAAAATTTGCTACAGTTACTCCACTTTTTATACTCTATCTAATGAACTTAAACTCAGTATTGTATATCTTTCACGAGTAAGATATACAGAGACGAGTTGAAAAAAAAATTGCCAAAATCTTTCAATTGTCGATTTTTTCTGTCTAAAAATTTTCGAGAAAAATGCATTCAAAAATCATATTACAGACAAAATCGCGTATACCAGAACTCTCAGTTAAAGCACGGGTTAACCTGTGATAGACTTGCCAGATGTAGACGGCTTTTTTACTAGAATTTAGTGTGTTGAAAGATTTTCACATACATTTTTCTCGAAAATAGTGTGTCCCAGCGAAGTAAGAGAAGAGTACCTTATCCGTGTAGAAAACTCCAGATTTTCAGAATTTGTAGGCAAGAGTACTGATAAACAAACAATTAAAAAAATTGGGGCATATTTTTCCTGAACCCGTCCCTGTGAACCCACTCATAAAGGTTATAGAAAAAAGTTTTCATTCATTAGATAGAGTGTAAAAGGTAAAGCAACTGTAACAGATTATATTCAATTATTCTTTAAAGGTTTCGGAAATATCTACAAAAAATCATCATCAGGTCTTCACTTTTAAAATCCCTATATTTTGATAACGACGGCCTTGCAGACCCATACTAATATGAACTTTTATGTTTCTTTTTGGGCCCTGAATACGTACCTGAAGTATTGACATTCCGTCCTGAATCACTCTGTATAAAAACGTTAATATATTCAAGACCGTTAAAGATAACACCGTGTTTCAGTAACTTCTTACCAAATGGGAAAAATGTTTATCATTGATTGTATGGAAAAAAACTGTTCAGAAAAAGTTCTGCTTCGTGAGAAAATGAAGTTCTAGTCTTAAAAAATTGTCTAGGATATACAGGGAGGCTCAAAAATCTGGATGTAGCAATTTTTCATAAGGCAACCCAATTTGAAATGGTGATTTTAGGCCTATGGTTGTTGTGTAAGACCACTAAATTATTTTCAAGCATTTTTTCAACATATCAAAATACTGGGTAAGTAAATTTCATTTTTTATCTAAAACAAACAGGATTTTCGATATCCATATGACTCAAATCAAGTAATTCATTACATTACTTTTTACATAGAAAATATTTTAGTCATTGTGTAAGACTACAAAATTATTTTTTAATTAATTCTTTTCGTACGAATATTTTGTAGTCTTACACAATAAACATAGTCGTGGAATCATCATTTTTATTGGGGTTGTTTTACGAAAAAGTGCTATGCTTAATTAATTAAGCCTCCCTGTATATCCTGAATAATTTTCCAGGGCTGGAACTTTAGTTTCTCGTGAAGTAGATTTTTTTATGAAAAGCCACGATATTTTCAAATATATTCCTAGACCTGAGAAAATATAATATACAGGGAGTGCAAATATGTAACTGCAAAGAGGTAATGCATAATTGAACACCCTGTGAAAGAAAAAGCACAACTTCAATTCAGAAACTCTAATGAACATTTAATCCAAGAAACTTGATATTTCCAAAAACTATTGCTAGTCTTTCAATAATTAACTGGCGAGCAAAAAATGTGTGTCACTACTTAGGAAATTGAAAAGAAAAATTAAAAACAATTAAAATTTTGTGTTATTTCTCATCAAATTGTCACTGTTGCTGTTGCGCGAGTGGCATAACATTGACCAGAATGTGATCCTTAAATCGATTCAGAGTATGCATTGTCGACTTCAAGCAGTCATCAATGCCAGGGGAGGGAATACACATACCTATACACATTTTTTTAGTTCCAAATAGTACTTCGTGCAAAATGTGAAATTATTGTTTTTTTTCCTTAATAGACCCTGAAAAACGAAAACAAGGCTTTTGATTCATAATTGAATGTTGAATTCAGCTTACATGATGCAACAGGACAATGGATTCACCGCCTACTAGACCAATCATTTCGAAATTGAATTTATTCCGATGTTTTTTTTCAATTTTTCAACTGACCTACATTTTTTCCTGGCCAGTATACAGGGTTTGCAAAAAAACGCTTAATGTAATGTAAAATTGGTCACCCTATCTCTGGAAAAGTAAAATATGTCAATTGAGAATGTAGGTACATACTAGAAAATATACAGTTAATTCTTCAATATCCTCCCCCTTGTAACCTTTGAACAGTTCAATATATTAGAACGAAATTTGGACACACCATATTTGAGGACGTTCCGAATTTTTTGACATAGTAGTGACAGCTGAAAATATCAAAATAACAGCTGTGCGCTATACCTAGAACGAATAGATCAAATGGAAAGGGAGGTCGAGTGAAACCTCTATTTGAAGGTCCTTTCATCCTTATTACACCCTGAGAGTTTGAAGTCGATGTCTGTTTCTAATTTTTCAATATCACGACAGTATTTTTTTTCAAAATGGCGCCCAATTGCCGTTTGCACATCTTCAGCTGTCACAAGTGTGCTGAGAAATGCAGAACGTGCTCATATATTGAAGATCACATCCCTCAATCAATTCTCTGATGTCCCTTTCCTAACTTTAAATCCTTTAATATACCCGAACGAAATCTGGATCCCCAGTATTTGAGCACGTTCTTCATTTCTCAGTACACTGGTGACTGCTGAGGATGTCAAAACGGCAATCGGGAGCCATTTTGAAAAAACATACTGCCTTGATATTAAAAAATTAGAAAAGAGACAGCGACTTCAAACTTTCAGTTTCAAGTAGCGCACAGCTGTTATTTTGACATTTTCAGCTGTCACTACTATGTCAAAAAATTCAGAACGTCCCCACATATGGTGTGTCCAAATTTCGTTCTAATATATTGGACGGTTCAAAAGTTGAAAGGGAGGAGGGGGAAGTTATGAGAATCACACTGTATATTTTTTAATTTTATACAATACAGGGTCTTACTTAATGATAGGTCCCATTTCAAAAAGACGCATTACTTAACCAAATTCAAGTAGAAAGGTTAACTGGATTTCTAAATATTTTATATTTTCTTCAGATGAGGTGGCTGAGAATACACCTTTTTTGTCTCTTGATATTTTCTTCGTATCTTTTTTAGTTTTCGAGAAAAAAAATAAAAACCACCCTATTGCAACAAAATTGACTTGATTTTTGACCTTTTTCGACAAGCGATAATCAAGGTGGTTTTTATTTTTTTTCTCAAAAAAGATACGAAAAAATATCAAGAAAAAAAATTGTACCTATCATATCATATCATATCATATCACCTGCTTCAAAGGATAAAAATTTAAAATTTTTAGTAAAAGTCAGCGACGCACATTTTTTTGTCAATATTATTCGTAAAATTGCCCCTCGGGACGTCACTGGACCTCATAATCACGATCTAGATATTGCTGATCAAGCGTCGTGTTAGAAACAAAAACTCTGCCAAAATTCAACAAAATCGGAAAGAGGAACATTGAGATAATAATATTGATAATCAGTGCGATTTTTTTATAGACTTCAACACCTTGTATCTCGAAAACCAGACTATTCAGGACACATTCATAGGACTTTTTCTACTTGGATTTGATGCAGTAATGCGTCCTTGGAGATATTCATTCTAGAAAAATTCTTCATTCGATAGATATGTGCTCTACATAAAAAAAACAGACCAGATTTAAAAAAAAAAAAACAAAAAATCCTCTTTTTTTAAGTTGAATCACATTTTTCCATTCCAGATATTGATACTAGATAAAATCTTTATTCGGTTGATACTTCATTTTCCTATAGGTAAAACTAATTATGTTATTTACAATTTTTTCAATAGTTATTTAAATGTGAATAACTTGAAAACTATCAATTTTAGGTAACGAACAATGCAGTGTCAATCGAAAGAAAATTTTGTAAATAACTTATATCTGAATAAAAAAATGGGGCATTCTATTTAAAAAACCCGAGTTTTACTGAAGTTGTCACAATTTGTCAAGACCCCCCCAAAGGTTCATTTTTTACGTCTAATAGTCTCTGAGATACAAAGCATCAAAGCACAGGTGCTCAATTCTCTGAATAGTCCGTATAAGAATATGCATTCGATTTTCTACACAATTCGTGTACAGATTTGATTGGAGAATCGAGCACCAGGGGTGTGTCAACTATCAATCCCTTTCATAGAATGCAAATATCTGCAAATATCTCCAAAATATTCAAAGATGGCCATATATATTATTTGATAAACTGATCTTCATTTTCAAAAAGGAATCTGAATAAGAAATGAAAAATTAGGGTTGTCATTTGAAAAAGAAGTTGGCAGCTACTTCCGTTATAACCGTAGGTTAAGTTGATCTACAAAAACAACAAATTATCATGTACAAGTGAAAAAATCATAATAAGAGAGTTTTAAAATGCAGTCTTACAAACATTTTTGAATTTTTAAATTTTTATAAATTCAAATTTTCTCCAGTGAGTTTGGAATCAGAGTTTGGAGCAAGTTTTTCATTTATCATTTCGTTGAAAAACCATAAAGGATCATCTCACTCCAACAAGTACTTTGTATAAAAGTTTGATCAACTTACAACCTTTTAGATTTTATTCGTAGTATGAACAGTGTAAACAAATGTATAAAATCCTGAACGGTAAACTCAAGTGTAATACTGATAAATGAAGATGTTTCTTACTCATTTGACTCGCAATAGAACTCATATTCATGTAAGAAAGATAAGAACGAATAAGGTTTTATTAAGTTCAATCAATTAAAGCAATTCCACAACTCGATACCAAAGAGTATAAAGGATATGCCATTGTTCACTTCTTTCTAAAATATTTGATACAGTCCCTAAGAGCTGAAGATTATTTATGCTGATTATACTCTAAAACTCATAATATATGATTATTTCTGTTAAAAAAAAAACGATTGTGCATTGTGCCCTGATGCCAGCCAGCTGATTAGGGGTGAAAAGATAGCTGTTATTGAATTAATTGAATGATATAATGTGATCCTAAATTTAGTGATATACAGGGTGTCCGGTAAGTATGCGGCAAAATTTCGGGAGTGTATAGGGGAGATCAAGATAACCCTACTTTGTCATAAAAACTTTTTTCCTGAACAGCCTCCTGACCAAGATACAGAGCCCCAAAGGGGTAACCATCGATTTAACTGGCCACCATACCTTTTGGGCCAGATTTTTGACAGGTGTCATTTAACAGAGCTGAGAACTACTTTTTCAAATACTCTGACCTTTTCTCATCAAAAAAAGTGCTCTACTTTTAATCCGATAAAACTAACCGTTCTCGAGAAAAATAGGTTTCTGTTTTACAGGTTATTGCAATAATACACTAAAATACTAAGGCGAGACATCAGTTGTTGTTGTTATTGTTGGTATTGAAATTTTTTTTGACACTCTCAGAGTGATTGACTGTACTAGAATTTGTCAAATTAGGAAAAAAAAATTAAAAAAAAATCAAAAAATTACCTGATTTTTTTTGAAAATTTTCTTTTTTTTTTGTTTTTTTTATAATTTTTAACTAATTCTAGTATGGGCAATCGATCTGAGAGTGTCGAAAAATTTTTCAATACCAAAAATACCAATAACTGGTGGCTCGCCGTAGTATTTTAGTGTATTATTGCAATAACCTGTAAAACAAAAACCTATTTTTCTCGGAAACAGTTGGTTTCATCGGAAGAAGTATTTGAAAAAGTAGTTTTCAGCTCTGTAAGATGACACCTGTCTAGAAATGGGCCCAAAAGGTTTGGTGGCCAGTCCGCTCCTGGTTCCCTCTACAATTTCAAATATTGACTTTACTATGGTTTTATGAGTCTTTATGGCCTACACAACATACTAAAATTTCATCAAATTATACAAGCCGGTTCGAAAGTTGGAGCTAAAAAATCAAATCGATGGGTACTCCTTTAGGGCTCTGTATCTCCGTTAGGAGGCACATTAGAAAAAAAATATGATAAAATGGGGTTATTTCGACTTCATCTATACGCTCCCGAAATTTTGCCCCATACTTACCGGACACCCTGTATACAACGTACCCAGTATAAAGAGGGCCAGTACAAAGATCTCACCCGTAGACGAAATGTCGGATCTAAAATTTATTAGCGCCATCTTGAAGAGGGGAAAAAGTGGCTATGAGAAAATGCCATTTATTTTCAAAAATCCTTTGTAATAAACTTGGCGAAAAAAACAAAATTAGTTTTTTCCCGGATTCCGGTACTACTATGAACTGTTTAGATTTCTAAGTGGCATATTATCGAGCACCAGAAGCCGCTACATTCTTCTCATTCAACCGACTTTATATTTTTATTGAAAAAACCTGAAAAAAAGCAATGACGAAGTGGTGCCCTTGACGAACTTATGCAAAAAATGTGAACCTGTTTTTCCGAATTTTGCATTGTTTTTTCAGATTAATTTTCATAAAAATTTCGAGGAAAATATAGGTTTAAATTTTTAAAAAAATCGTCAAGGACATCACTGCATTATGGCTATTTTCGATGGTTTTTTCAATAAAAATATGTTTTTTTCTCGAAAACGGTTCATTTTATCGATAATGAACAAGAGTACCATTTCTTCAGCAATGTTCATGGCATCTAAATGTATTATTTTAATTTCCTTATCATACAGGGTGTTAAAAATGTAAGCATTAAAATGTACAGGGTGTTTCCGAATATTTCGTCTGCAGACTAACTCGCTTATTATGCAAGATAGATAGGGACTTTAAATACAAAGTAAGTAGGTATTAACATGAACCGCCAGAGAAAAATGATATTTTGTATACCGGCTGCACGATAAAAGTGTGACAGACACAACTTGCATTTTTTCAAATGGAACACCCTATATATTTTTTATAATCGGGGCTGGTTACCAGTAGCCCCGTTACTGTCCTTCAATATAATCAAATAGACATAATTTTTTTGATCTCAAAAATATATAACATGTAGGTATTCCGTCCAGCCGTTTTCAAAATATTTGAGTTTTGAAGTTGGTTTTTTGGTATTGCCAAATTTAGTATCATTGACCTCTTTTAGTATCTATGACTACCTTCGACCGATCTTATATGGTCGAAGATGACTACCATAGGAAAAAGAATGATGACTACAATGATTGTTCGAAGATTATTTATTAGTTTTTATACTTCCAATAATCTAAAACAACAAATATAACAAGTGAGTACATTTTATTAATAATAAATTAATATCATTAAATGCAATTATTGAATATGCCCGCCATTATTCACAACACATTTTCTTAAATGCATTTTATGATATCAATTTATTAATAATATAATGTATTCAACTGTTTTATTCTTTGTTTTAGATTATTGGAAGGATAAAAACCCCTTTCTACCTCAATGGATAAAAATTAATAAATAATGTTCAAACAATTATTGTAGTCATAGATACTACCATTTGGCAATACCAAAAAACCAACTTTAAAACTCAAATATTTTGAAAGCGGCTGAAAGAAATACGGTATACAGAAAAATATTTTTTTCTGGCGGTTCATGTTAATACCTACCAACTTTGCATTTGAAGTCCCTATCTATCTTGCGTAATAAGCGAGTTGGTCTGCAGACGAAATATACGGAAGCACCCTGTACAACCTAGTCCGCCCCTGGTAGACTTAACAAGCTAATTATGTTTTAAGGGCAGTATTTTAGGAGGTAATGTTTACTGTTTATCATATTGAATTTTCATCAAATTATATTGAGTGGTTGAAGAGTTATTCAAGAAAAATTGATTCCCATTGGCGCCCTTTCGGGGCTCGTATCTCCGTAGAGAGGTCCTCTAGGAAAATCAATGATCTATCTGAATCCGAGAGATCTCCCACATTTTCCTGGACACCCTGTATAGCTACATATTTATATTGTTATGAGTATTTATGTGGTTTTAATTGTTTTTGATTAAAACAAAAAGTTCCTAAGTTAAATTTTTGATGTTATTAATTTTTTATAAACACGTTTGTTATCAACAGCAAGATTTTGTACGCGGTGATTATTTCAAAGTAATAAGTATAGGAAGATAATGTTTCCTAGTTTTGTTCCAATATTTTGAACCTAGATAAATGGCACGATACTATAATAAACAATTGTGTGTTAAACCTTCAACATAGGTGATTGGCTGACTAGGTTACGTATTTGATGTGTCAACAGGTATCTTTTCTATAAATTCTGATCACGCAGTGAAGACATGCGCGAGTCGGTTCCAATTTCTTCCAGCAAATGATCATATTCTTGTGTGTTCCAGTATCTTGGGTATAGGGTGTCTCATAAGACAAAATCCAAACTCACAGTCATAAGAGGAGGTCCTTTCAAAACAACAAGTTTTTACATATAACGTATTGTAATAATTTTTCGCTATAGAAAACACTCGTCCAATTTAATTTGATTACTGACAATTATTTATGTACAGTCAATTATTTATGTTTTCTCTAACACTACCAATTTACAATTAATGCAACGATCACTAAAACAAACCAGCTGATGGGGGCGGCGCCCCACTCTTATATATACTCCGGTGCCCCTTCGCCGAAAGTTAATGAATAGCGTAGAATTGTCTATAATTCATCGATATATTGCGAAGCTTCTAGTATAACAGAGAAGCCCGAGAGTTCGAATACAGCCCACAGGGGACAGGCTTTGTTCCAGGAGGGCTACGATCCGCTGGACGTATTTCGTCACAGTAAATTTCAATTCCTTAGCTGTTTTGCATTAAGTCACATGCATTTGAACTATTCAGATAGTTTGGAAAAAGAAACAGTAAAAGAAAGGAATGTAAGCCTCAAAATTTTGATCATAAATAATTGCAATCAAAAGATCAAAACTATCCTCTGTTACCTACTAACTCTCAACTAAAAATCAACCAAAATATCCCGAAGTTTTCAATGAATAAAAAGATGTTTTGAGGAAAATTGAAATTCAGAGTTGGACATATGGTCCATAATAATTGACCATGTTTCATTTTGCTTCATTTTCATGGAAAGGAGGGGAAGGCCAATGCATCTTTCATCATTTGAATTTCAATATCTTTTGTAAATGTCATTCATGAAAAAGATCATAGATAAAAAATATATACAGGGTGTTGAAGTTTTATTTTTAATTTTGTTTTTTCTAAATAATATTTGAACCCATGTCAATATTTCCATAAAAATCGGTATTTGAGGGTTTCTTTTTATGCGGAATTCGAATTTTATCTCAGTTTGGCTCTAACTTGTAGAGGGCGCCACCTATACTCATTTGTCCTGACATGTACAGCCATAACTTTTTTGGACGTAACCGTATGACATATTTGAGTGAAAAAACATATTTCTCCTTCATTTTTATGCAAAAAAGGCATACTTGATAGAAGTTCCGCATAAAAAAAAACCCTCAAATACCGATTTTTATAGAAATATAGACATTGGTTAAAATATTATTTAGAAAAAACAAAAATAAAATTAAAACTTCAACACCCTGTGGCTCTGTAACGAAGCATTTCCGGACACATCTTTATATGAAATTTTCTTATAATTTTTAAGTGGGGAAACTCACCCTGAATTTTTTCGCAATAATAATGAAACACCGGAAAAAAAAAAGAAATACGGGAAAAAGATTGACATTCCATGGCTTTCAATGATTTATATACTTTGGAAGGCACCAAGAGCGTGAAGAGTTATGAGGCATTTTTCAATTTTGAAAACCGATAACGTCTCTGAATTTTGAGTACACAAAAATCCTATAACGATAATTTTTTAGTAAAATGTTATACAGGATGTTGAAAGTCAGGTGAAATTCAGAAGAAAGTCAATTTTTTTACCATCACATGGATTCTAGGCAAGATTCTGCTACAAATCTTCTGAGAGGACGCGAACTATACACTCGGTGTGTTTTGTTACTTCAACTTATCACGAGCGTATATTGTTATTTTAGATAACAATATTGAGAGTCATTTTAATAGTCTCCCAAAGCAAACCAACAAAAGAAAAACGCAGGTTGAGTGAGTGAGATTTTTCAATCAAAATATAGCTAGCAGCAAACTTTCCCAATCCGAAAGTATACACATACACTGAAATTAGAATAAAGGAAAATTTTCTTTGTGAACAATAATATAGTTATAATGATTATCATTGTTGTTTTACATAATCCCATATATATTTTTCAGGGTTCTATTTGAAATCAGGAGAATGCTCCCCTATTCTTGTAGAAGGCCCAATAAAACTCATTGACGAATTCGATTTTATCTGTTTACATAATCTCGTCATGCAATCAAAATTTACAATCGATGATGAAATATATATTTTTTTGATTTGTATTTTATTAAATCGGAAAGGACTATGAAAGATCCCCATCCAGCTATCAACATCCTTCTAATTATCATCCGGTATCACTATGAGTATCCGTTATGAGAGATAAAAGGATCCTCCGATTCCACATTCATCCGCTCACTCAAACATGTGGGTTTCGAGAAGATAGGGACACTGTGAGACTTTTTAACTTCATCGACACTGGTTTTTAGTGATTCTCTTTAGCTTCAATGTCCTCATTATGAAAATCTGTGGTTATTTATATGTGCTGTGGATAACAGTGGATGCTGTGATCAGTGATTATACAAACCGTCTCAGTGAGTATAATTTAATGCACTAGATAATTGTACAAGGTAAAATGAACTTCGGTTAAAAGAAGAAAATGACCTACGAGATGAAAATATGGAAACTAAATTAAAATTGAATAATTTAAAACGCATTTTTCTTCTACATGATTGAGTTTGTTTAACTTTTCTCGACGTTGCCACCAGATAATACAATAATATGCTCAAGCTTTGTTGTTCTTCTCACCCAAAAGAAAAATGAGGCACAATGAAAAGAAGAGTACTGAGTAATGACTCATTTTGAAGACCTTCTGTCCCTCATCATATCCTCTTAGTTTGGAAAAGATGACTTATCAATCATTGAATAAAAAAAAATGAAAAGCTGTCATATCAACATGAATGTCAGCAGAGGCTTGAGACTCGGCAGTTGGAATCAAGGTCGAGGGACCCTCAAAATAAGGCGTCACTCGACCTTTTTTTCCATCCAAGATTTTAGGGGTGAGTTTCAACCTGCCCAAAGGCTTGCAGATGAAGGTTTGCTTATACGCCCAATAAAGTGTTCCACTCAAACACAGTTGCAGTGTCTGAGTGTTTCATTTTTATATGACATTGAATGCCCAAAATTAATGCCGGGACGTTTTAGATGGGCCACCTCTTATATTAGCAAAAGCTCATTTTTTGAGTACCAGATAGGTACTTTTTAACAAAAGATATTAGAAAAATAAAGGAAAGATGATTGAACAGTGTACATGAAAATTTCACGATAAACCCTGCATACGTTACAGACAAGAATTGAAAAAAAAAATTATAATTTTTTTAGATTGCAAAACGCCCACCATAAAATATGGCAGGACACGATCGCGACAAAGAGGAAGATCTATCAGATTTATGTGTTATCCTACATATCAGCTGGCTGGAGAGAGAACTGCGTTTTGTATGCCAGATGGAAAATGGGACGTGGAAATTCCAAAATGTGTTCGTAAGTAAAGCTGGGTTTATACAACATTTTACATAGTCGTAATCATAATCATAGTCATAAGCACAGTCTTAATCATAATCATAATCATAACTTATGAGAAGGTGGTTTATACAACATCACAGTCAAAGCATAAAAATTGAAGTCATTTTCACTACTGTCATTTGTCTTTCAAAACTGGCAATACATCAGTGGTATGTTGACATTGATTTGTTTTTCTAATACTCATAGTTTTGGCGAAAATTCTGCGGTTTTGGTGTAAAATTGTCTGAAATTACCGAGTTTTGATAAATATGAAGATCGTTCGCAAGGAAAAAGTGAAAATAATAGGCTTGGCCTATTTATTTTTAAGTTTTGCCCTGGGAAATGTTAAATAAAAAACTTGAAGGGTTTACAATTATCTATTAGTTGGTAATGATTTCAATTTTACAGGCTCGGTCATAAAGTCGTGGAACAACAAATTTGAACTTTTTTAAATTCGATGTTTCAATTCTTCCTTAAATTTTGAGCAAAAATCGAGATACACAAAATGTTCCTAAATCCAGCCGTCTTCGAGTTTTCGCGTTTTAAATGACATTTTTGCATCTCTGATCTTTTCTCAAGCTATAAAACTCATACGGTTAAAGATGAAGAAAAACGGTCTGTACTTTCTAGTCTCATTTTTTCAAAAGCTATCTAAGGACTTTTTTTTTCAAAAAATGTTGAAATGTGTCAAAAAAAGTTGACAGTTGTGTAAGAAATGTCTAACATCAATGGCAGTGATTTCATGTCTTTGGATAGCTCTTGAAAAGTTGAGACTAGGAAGTGAAGACCGTTTTTCTCCATCTTAAACTGTTTGAGTTTTATTGCTTGTCAAAGGTGCAAAAATGTAATTTATAAAACGCGATTACTCGAAAACAGCTGAATTTAGGAGCCATTTGTGTATCACACTTTTTGCTCAAAATCCAAGGATGAATCAAAATATCGAATAATATACAGGGGGTTCCATTTGAAAACATGCACCTTTGTGACTCTGTAAAATTCTAGTCATTACCAACTAATAGATAATCAAAAACCCTTCAACTTTTGTATTTAACCTTTTTCCAGTAGCTCGTATAATTTAACCAATCATCGACAGTTTCCAGACTTCTGACTAATTATCTAACATATAATCTTTATCATAATCAAATAACAGAATAGGGTATATATTTCTAATACAGTATCTTAGACTGATAGAAAAACGATCAAAATCTAGCTATCACATATTACACTCCCAGGCACAAAATTCAACCACCCTAAAATATTCTTTGACGCTTTGTAACTTTTGTAACGAGTGTTCAATAAAAAAATACGATCAAGTCACCTCTGGATTTCTTTTTCTAGCAGGAACGTAGGTCGTGGTTAGTTTGTATGGTTTGGCATAATGGCATCTGTGACGGTTAGAAAGTGGATGTCATGTCATTGTGATGTTAGCCAAGACATACGTTTTTTGAAACAATTGCAATCCATAGGTGACTTGATCGTATTTTTTATTGAACACTCTTTATATTTTATCCAATTTTTGTGAATTTTGAACCAGTTTGTAAATACATCTTTTGTGGTTCTTTATTATCATTGTAATAAGTGACATATTTCGTTTCAAAACTATTATACAAAGGTAAATCAAAATGTTGTTTTTTGAGGCAACTTTCTTTACAATATACTGTGGTAAAGTTAAGGCGGATTATTTTGCCCACATAAGGTTATGTATTCCAAACATTTTGTTTTTTTATTATTCATTTCTTTCACGAGATACACCATTTTGAAAAAATGTTGATTCAACGATTTTCTCTGAACAAAAATAAATATCAGGGTGTATCTTACAATCAATTAACATTAGAACATAACAACATTTTAGCATTCCTCAACGAAAACCTTGAATGTGATAGCATATGCGTTGTTTTGTTGATCTGTTTGCTGGACTATTGTAAGACTACTTTGTTTTTTACATCTGTGACTTTTCGTTTTTGCTTGTCTGAATGTAAGAAGGTACTCAATTTTTTTATACACACAACGTCAAAAGCCTTGGACCCACCATGTTTTTTCCCCATTTCTAAAGATATTAAAAATCTTGTCACAGGGATAAGTACTCTATTCTTTTCCCCAGTCTAGGTGGTCAAACTTTTTATTTGGTAAAGTCATCGTGCCTTCTTGTACTCTGAATCTGAATGAAAAAAAAGCCACTGTTGATGGTTTTTCAAAACGGTTTAGAACAAACTTCGAAAGAGGGGCAAAAATTATACCGATCCTGAAAATCACACGACGACTGCACTTTTCATCGACTAGATATGCAATTTAAAACATGTCAAAAATTACCTAAAATTGCTAATTTTGGCTAAAAGCTTGAGAAATGTATCGTTTTTAGCAACTTTGAAACCGCATATATAGGCTATAAAATTGTCAAAAGTAGTGTGAATTTCAAGATCGGTATAATTTTTGCCCCACTTTCGAATGGAGTTATCCATTTTATTCTAAAACCACTTTGAAAAATCGTCAAGAGTGACTTTTTTTTCTTTTAGAAGACACAAAGGCACAAACAAAAAAAAAGTATGATCACCTAGACTGGGAAAAAGAATAGAGTACTTATTTATTTGACCAGATTTTCAAAATCTGTAGAAATGAGGAGAAAACATGGGTGGTCCGTAATGAATGCGTCATATTATAACGGTAGATTTTAGATGTTAAAATATTGCGATTTAGCTAAATTAACCTTGATACCAAACGGACGGACTAACACCATTATCACTATCATTATCTCATAGTGATAATGGTGTTAGTCGGTCCACACCAATCTGTCTGTTACGGTAAGTCAAACTATTTTAACGTATTTTAACAAGTGATAGTGATGTGTATGTCTAAATGATGAATGCATAAGTCTAACTATGATCCAAGGTTATATGTACGTCTTGAGTGAACAACTCGTATGTTAAATCCTTTATTTCTGTATGTGCTATCTTTTTGTTTCTCTAATTGTCTTTCCTAAAGAAAGAACAAATCGATTCCGAAAGCTTGAATAAACAATAGATGAGAACTCACGCATCGTAGGCCTCTCTTTTTTTTACAGACAACCACCACCTTTTCCTTCGTAATTATTACAAGCCAGTCACGAAAATTTCCACTAAACATAAATGACAACTAGTGACAGGTATAACTTTATTACCATGGTTACTACAGTGATACAAAATCGTATCATTCTTATTGGAAAACCCTTTATAAAGAAATGACATAATGGAATGAATAGAAAAGCAGAAAGTTTGGAATTCATCTGAGATTAGAATGAACAGTATGTAAACAAAATTACCCGCCTCAATTTTACAACAGGATGTTTTGAAGTTGCGACAAAAAAGAACATTTTGATATACCATTGTATAATAGTTAATGTAATCAACTCTCTAATAATCAAAAAGAATCACAATAGATTTATCTACAAACCGGTAAAAAAATCGTAAAAATAGGATAAGCCATAAAAAAGTTTTGAAACATCAAACTTGGACAAAATTTTATGTTGACGGAATTTTATGCTGGGGAGTGTATATTCGTAGATTTACCTATTTTTCTGGGTGAATGTATTCATCTTCTAATTAATTTTAATCACTAATCTTGGTGCTCTTCCAGACAAGGTCTGGTGGCTTCTTCACAGTGTTTTATTTTAAACAATTTATATTCGATGTAGTTCCTAAAGTATTTTTATGAAAAAAAGGTTCCTTTGAAATCGGAGAATTTGGTATGAAAAAATGGGGTTGTTTTTACCCCTAATCAACAACTTCAGCAGCATACTCCTGATAAAAAAATTCAAAATTTTGAGATTATATAAACTAATTTGGATTCAACAGTTGATGCAGTGTGCCAAATTTCAATATTTCAATGTGGGCGGTTTTCGGTTTCGAAAATATTGAAAACCTGTAGCGTGCCTATGTATATGTTGGAGTCAGATGGCGAATTCGTCCTGTGGCCGAAATATTTAGGCATATCGCCAAATGTCCACACTAGGCATGCCAGATGCCCAAATTCTTGTTTAATTTCATGTTTTTACATTTTTGGGACGCCCTGTATAACAAAAATCAATTTTCTCATCGTAGCTCCTATTTTTTCGGCAAGCAGATTTTTTTTATCAAGAATAACTATTTGTCGAATCTTTTAATTTTTGGTCCATTTCACCTCTTGTAAACCGCATCCGCGGACATACTGTAGATGTGAGAAATTGCGATTTTCTCGCAGACTATACTACTTAGCCCCTATCGATATGAACTTATAAAGAATATCTTTTTTACGTCAAAAGCCTTTGGGTATCATATGAGAATCGGAAAATAAGAACTTGGTTTCTTTTTCATCACAGTAATTTCAGTAATTTGTTTAAAAAATATCACGATATTTTTGCAAATTGGATAGATTGTCTGGAAAATAGTAATAATTGGCAAAATTGACAACTTTTGCAGTTATTATTACATTTTCAATACATAGCGCCTATGATACTAAAACAAACAAGATATATGATCTTTCGCTGACGTCATTGCGTGTCCGAACTTCAAAATTCATAGGTTTCCTAGGTAACTCGGTTACCATGATACTATGGAGGACAGTCCTGTACATGATACTGAAACAAACAAGATAAACTCTCGCACCTCCCACTTCAGAAGTCATCACGTGACCTACCTCAAACCTATACAATCAATCTCACGCGGGGACGTCATGCGTGAGCCAGTTCAAATTTTGACCAGCAAATGGTATTTAGGTGACGTTATGGATGTTTGAAATCCAACCTCACTTTTGGCTCGAGGTGACGACATGCGCGTCTTGGTTCTAATTTCGTCCAGCAATTGATCATATCTTGTGTGTTTTAGTATCATGCATATCGCCTATATCGTCTGGCCTAGAAAATGGCTTATGGATCAATAAAGAATTCAAAAAGTCACTGTAGTTTCTGTCTGGAATTCAAGTATGATACGTAGAGCGGAACACAGAATGGAGTGGACTTAGTATACAGGGTGTCCGGAAAGTCAACGATAATACTGAGAGGGGTGATCGACCAACTCATAAGCCACCAGAAAAACATAATATGGCCTTAGTAAAAACTCTATGGTTTTTAGATTATTTCTCTGTAAAATAAGATTTCTTATTGAATATGTTGAACTTTAAGTGGCAATATCTCGAAAATCATAATTTTTTTTACTAAGGTCATATTGGGGGCTATGATTGAACGTTTACGTCAAGTTAACATGTCCATTTCACCGTGGTAACGCTGTTAGCAAATGGAACACATAGACTGTTCATGGCTTTCTTGCGGTTACGTCATACCTTTTCGTCTCTCTCTTACACATTGAAAAAAAAATCACGTACGTCTGGACGAGGGTCTTTCGAATCAATTTGACAAATGTCACATGTGGAGCGATCAATCTACGACATACTGCCAAACGTCAAATACTGTGACGTGGCCGCAGAAAAGCCTTGAACAAGCTGTTGTGAAAAATCTCAACGTATACGTTAACTTAACGTGAATGTTCAATTATAGGGCCCATTATGTTTTTCTGGAAGCTTTTGAGTATTGGAATCTGGAATCTGTAACGCCAATTTAAATTGCTCACCAGTACGACTCTGAGTCTTTTTGGAAACTTTATGAGATAGATTGGGAAAGCTTTTTATAGCTTTTACCAGGAAAAATGTTTCATTTCTCAAGAGAAACAACTTCTTCAAATATTTCGTGCAAAATAAATTGACAAATTTAACTTTTTAGAAGCTACAGAAAAATTTGATATAAGTAGACATTTATCTATTTTCAGGAGCATCCTGTCCTAAGAGAGAAACTTCAATAGCTAATGGTGTGATTCTCAGTTCGCATGGTGGAGCAGTACTAAGTTTCTTTTGCCAAGAAGGTTTCGAAAAGAATGGACCAGGAACGATATACTGTGATGGATTAACTTGGAGTAATGATAAACCATCTTGTTTACGTGAGTCTTGATTTGTGTAGTAGTAAGTTCATTAGCAAGAATACAATATTACGAAAAAATCGGGATGAGTTTCCCCGCTTTAAAATAAGAACAAAACTTCCTATAAACATGTATCCGGAAATGCTTCGTTACAGAGCTACAGGGTGATGAAGTTTTATTTTCAATTTTATTTGTTCTAACTAATATTTGAACTAATGTCGATCTTCTAATGAAAATTGGTATTCACGGAGGTTCTTATCATGGAAATTCGAATTTGATATTAGTATTTCTCTAACGTGTAGAGGGCGCTACCGAAAATTATGTTTCAGGATATGAACAGCCATAACTTTTTTGAACGTCCCTGTATTATATTTTCAACTAAAAAAAAACGAATTCTTTATTACTTCTACGCAGAAAATGTAAACCTGTTAGAAGTCGCTACGCGCAACCATTCTCGAGCTATTTGGAGATATAGGCATGGTGTTTCATTGATAGTTCCAAAAATACAGGATGAGCTTGCCTGCTTAAAAATAAGAAGAAGAAATCTGATGTTGAGTGTCAGCGGTATGTTGCCCATCAAGCAAAAAATTATTTTTAACATAAACATATTTATACAGGGCTTTTCACTTGAAACTCCCCACGTCAATATCTCGGAAACGAATAGGAATATTTGATTTCTGTAAAAAGTAGTCAATGTATGGGGTCGAGTAGTTATTTTTCACAGTTAAAAAAATTCGACGCCTACCAAGACTAAAGCGTCGCGACGCATCGAAAATATCAATCGATTGCAGGGACTTTGAAATTACGCGCATGCTAAAGTACATGTTATTTATAAACTTTTTTGTTATTCAGTCGAACTCATTTATTCTACTAAGTTTTGAGATATACAGTGTGTCCAAGATAACGATGTCTATCATGGGGATCTTGAAAACCGTGCGAGATACAAGGTCGGTTAAATGGAGGCAAAGTTGCGTATTTTGATGCTTAACAAAATGCCGTTTTAAAAGCCAAGAAATTCCGACTAAGTCCGAAATTATCCAAAAAAAACCGACATTTTTCAAAATTGTTTTCATTTTTTTCTGACCACATTTGAAGAGATATTTCGAAATGAATGGAACTTCTTCATTGCCACTTTTTGCCCTTTACAAGATAGCGTTATCAAATTGAAGAACCGACGTTTCGTCTATGAGCAGCCATCATCAACTTTGTTTTTTCAAATACGGTCCTGGATTTTTTATCACGGATTTTGAGAGCCTCTTATGTTCCGAAAACAACGATGTATCGCACCTATTGAAAAAAAGTTGTTTGTTTTTGATCCTATTAAAAATGTATTTTTTGTCTCTCTCTAACACATGAGTTCTTATGGAAAAATCCACCAACATAATTGTTTTGAATAATTGCGATACATTGTTGGTTTAGGAACATAAGAGGCCCTCAAAATCCGTGATAAAAAATCCAGGACCGTATTTAAAAAGCAAAGTTGATGATGGCTGCTCATAGACGAAACGTCGGTTCTTCAATTCAATAACGCTATCTTGTAAAGGGCAAAAAGTGGCAATGAAGAAGTTCCATTTATTTCAAAATATCTCTTCAAATGGGGTCAGAAAAAAATGAAAACAATTTTGAAAAATGTCGGTTTTTTTTGGATAATTTCGGACTTAGTCGGAATTTCTTGGCTTTTAAAACGGCATTTTGTTAAGCATCAAAATACGCAACTTTGCCTCCATTTAACCGACCTTGTATCTCGCACGGTTTTCAAGATCCCCATGATAGACATCGTTATCTTGGACACACTGTATATCTCAAAACTGAGTAGAATAAATGAGTTTGACTGAATAACAAAGAAGTTTATAAATAACATGTACTTTAGCATGCGCGTAATTTCAAAGTCCCTGCAATCGATTGATATTTTCGATGCGTCGCGACGCTTTAGTCTTGGTAGGCGTCGAATTTTTTTAACTGTGAAAAATAACTACTCGACCCCATACATTGACTACTTTTTACAGAAATCAAATATTCCTATTCGTTTCCGAGATATTGACGTGGGGAGTTTTAAGTGAAAAGCCCTGTATACAAAATTAGAAATAGACTAGCACGAAACTACATCTGTGATAGAGTTAAATGTTTCAAGAATGTACACACTTATGAAACTAGGAACTGTGATGATTTTATTATAGTTAATAGTAGTAATTCAGTCAAATGGTACATAACTCATAACAATCTCAAAAACTGTGATAATTTAACAAGTTTTAAAAGACTGTTGAGGGAATATGTGTTGTCCAAATTTTGATTATTTGTTTCACATTTTTACTGTCATTTCTATATTCTATTTTATACATTGAAATTTTCATTATATCATGCATTCAACATTGTTTTTTTTTCTTTTTATATGTATAATGTTTTTATAACTATATGGCCTATTCAATTTATTTTATAAATATATTAAATTTTTGTACAACAAACTATTTCTACACAGTTTTTTGTATATAGCTTGATGCTAAATAAACGAATATTATTATCATTATATTATATTATTGTTAATTTAATTTTTTTGTATGTAGCTTTATAATATGCTAAATAAAGAATACTATCATTATTATTATTATTATCAAATATGTGTCCGAAAATGCTTCGTTACTGGGCTACAGGGTGTTAAAGTTTTTATTTTATTTTATTTTTTCCAGTTTTTTTTTACATTTTTTTTCTAAATAATATTTCAATAAGAGTTATTGATAACATTACAAACTAGTCAACTTTTATCTTGTTCTACTGAAAATATGAAGCAATCATACGAAATATGTAATAACTTCTAGCAGGTTACCTTCGCCATTATTTCGAATCCAAATATCTAGAGAGCACATAGCGACTTCTAACAGGTATATATTTTCTGCGTAGATATGATAGAGAAATGTGTTTTTTCACTAAGAAATATAATACAGGTTCGTCCAAAAAGTTAGAGCTCTTCATAACAGGTGAAATACGTGTAAATAGCGTCCTCTACAAATAAGAGCCATACTAAGGTCAAATTCGAATTTCGCATGATAAGAAACCTCCAATCACCAATTTTCATCAAAAGATCGACATTAGTTCAAATAATATTTAGAAAAAACAAAAATGAAAATAAAATTTCAACTCCCTGCTCGGTAACGAAGCATTTCCAGATACATGTTTACGGAAAGTTTTGTTCTTATTTTGAAGCGGAAAAATGCAACCCGATTTTTTTCGCAATAATAATGAAACACCCTGTATAAAAGGTTGCTGTATGCCTCATTGATTTGCTTCGCTTGAAACAAGTTTCAATTCAATAAAATAGACAAGCAAAAAGGAAGGGCGATACATACATCATTCCTGACTAACCGACATGCGCATGTCGTCACTGCGTGACCCAAATGTATAGGAGTGTTAGAGCCTGTGCAATTAGAGAAGAGCACAATGACGTTGGTAACGCAATAAACCAATTTATGCCTAGGCGGAACAACAACACTTCCAGCTCAGCTGTTCTTTTTGTTCCAGTACCGGCTCGTCACTGTATACTATATCGGGTTCAAATAATAGCGAGCATGACGCCTAACCTGACGAACCATCGGTCATAATCCAACTACCGTAAACGCCAAACAATTTTTTACGTCATCAATTCAACCCAGCAAATGACATAATAACGCGCTTGGTGGCGTTGATGACGGAATTTGGAAAATTTTTGGCAAGCTGTCAATCAACAGGAATGGCAGCACAGAGAGTTTCACCCTGCCCAAGAGATGAGCCTTATACCTAAGTGTCCCCCTTAAAAACAAAGTGGACGTGTATGAGTGTTTAATTTTTTTATGTCATAACATGCCCAAAATTAATGCCATTTCGTTTTCGACGGGCCACCCTCATAATACGGTGATGCATGTTTTGAGGAGTTTAACCTCGAATATGATAAGTCCAAGGAATCATTACTTGTTAATGATATCCTATAGAAAAAAAGAAATATGTGTATAAGAAGTTCGACTCTTTTCAATATGCTTTTATTTCAGCAACAAATTCAACCCCTCCTCTCTTCTGTGATTTTGAAGACAGCGACCTCTGCCATTGGAATCATGATCTGAATCATGATATGGAGTGGATGAGAGATAATTTTAAAACTACAACAGGTTACTCAATGCCTACCGGACCCAGTTTTGATCATACAAAAGGAGATGGTAAAGATGGTGAGTATGGGGGATGAGAAAATACTGCGAGTTGTGATAAGCTTGGTTGAACCTGTTACAAAGTAGGAAACGTCGTACGTCCAGAGTCTACGGTGAAATAGTGATTATTGGTATCGAAAGAAATGAGTAAAGATTTAGGACTAGTGAAGAGTATGAAGTCAATTACGAAATTTTGTGTTTGCCATCTTTTTTTTTTCACACAGATACAGTCCAGATTTCTTTAGTCTACATTGGTGTAATTGGATTTGTGATCTAGAAATAATCAAGACAATAATAGGACTCAAAAGGAACGACAACGAGGGAAAGAAAAACAGGACGAAGGAGCTGGGGGGATTACTCGAGGAGAAGCAAGAATATGAAGAGCCAAGAAAACTTAAAGAAAGAGCAAATACTAAAAACAGAAAAATAGAAATTAAAGTTGGAATCACAAAAAAAAACGAAAAAATAAGATGATGGAGCGACACTTTATGAAAACACAAATGGACTAAAAAAAAGTCTTATAAATAACTGATTTATTTCATGTTTCGAGGATGGGTAGATGATTAAGTTCAAATATACCTCATAACGTTCTATGCAAATCTAAAATTGATTCTTCAACGATTTTTGCGAAAAAGTTGTTTAAAATCGTCAGTCTACTGACTATGTTTCCTAGATATGTGGGCTTGTATTTGTGGGAGCTAAATAAAAAATTGAATAAAAGCGCCAGCTGTAAAAATATGAAAATAAAATTATGATATGTGTGCCTAAAAATATCATCTAAATTTCATTTATTTTTTTTACCAATTTAGTTATGAGAAAATTTAGTCTGAGTACCGGTTTCTCTTTTAGGTTATTATATGTACCTGGAATCCTCTTCGAAAAGAGTAAATGATACAGCTCGTCTCATTTCTCCAATATTTGGAATTAAAGGCAATTTGTGTATGGAGTTTTGGTATCATATGTATGGAAAAACGACAGGTAGGGTCTGATACATGATAATATTGAATTAGTTCTATAATCGTTGTGAATCTTTGGTTTTTTCCACTTTCCAGGTACACTACGTGCATACATAAAATACATCTCAGAATCATGGCCTCTAATGCCTTCAACGGCAAAGTTTTCGAAAAGCGGCAATCAAGGTGATAAGTGGTACCAAGCCATCATAAACTTGGGCAACGTTAATGAAAGCTTTCAAGTGAGTTCTTGACTATCTTGTAGTAGGTAACAGATGATATAAAATTCTCTAATGAGTAAGAAAACATCAACGGTAGCAAGCACTTACATGATAAAAAAAGACCTTCAAGAAAGTTTTCAACTGTGATATCACATCTATTGAAATAAATGCGGTAATGTTTCTTTCGATGATGAAAAAAGATCAACTAGTAGTAGTAGGACTCTTTCAACAAGGAATCTAACACAAATCAAGTACTGACTCTTAAAGGAAACAATTTCTTTGAATTAAAAAATCTCAATTTTTTCAAATATCTTGAAAAATATATGTACATATTTTAGTCTGTTGCACCAAAGATCTAGTTTCTTCTAAGTAGATGGTAAAAATATTGTTTTAATTTTTTCAGATCGTCATGGAAGGGGTAAGAGGTGATGGTTATGTCAGTGATATAGCTATAGATGATATCAAAATAATTCCTGATTGTGTCTACGCAGAACTTATCAATGAATCATCTACGTAAGTAGAAGATTACAACTCAATTGATGTAAAACATTATTTCGTTTCCAGAACTGATAATTCACTGATCACTTCAGAGTTACCAGAAATAGGGTCTTGCTCAAATCGTTGTGGCCTCAAGGCTAGTGGTAACGACACTTCCTCAACGATAGTTTGTGATTGTGATGAGTTTTGTCGCGATAACAGCCGATGTTGTCCGGATTTTATAGACATGTGTATAAGTAAGGATAATACATTATCTATTAATAACTATATGGGAAACAATTGCACCTGCTTGATACCAGAATGAGATAGAAGATCCAGCTGTACTGTAAATTTTTTGCATAAGTCTATCCTTTTCTATCGCCTGGGGCCAAACTGTTTATGCGCTTGCATTTGAAATACTATTTTTTATTGGCTAATTAATTTGAACTTTTTCACAGCTGTGTATTGTTTTCCTGATTACGAATTGTCCGGCAGTTTATTGATGAGACATGCTATCAAAAAAAATAATAATACATGTGAAGTGATATTCCCTCTTCTCTTTCTCCAGCATACAAGAAACAATGATCGTGCAGCCATAATTATCACGGAAAAAATGATAACCTTGATTGTCACTACTAGTCAATAGAAATTGAAGTTATCAAAATACAACCACCAAATAACCATAACTCATAATAATTAAAGCACAAACAGAAACACAAATCAGAATGATTAAAAACTAGGTCAAAATAAAAACTACAAAACGCTATTGTAAACAAATACAATGGACGCCATGTTTGGATCGTGTCAACATGTCATAACGATAATCAGCCAATAAGAGGTGAGTTCGAGTATTCGCTCTGAACACTCGGAGCGCCAAAAATTGTACGCGCTTAAATGGACAATTTCGCGCTCGGAGCGTTCAGAGCGAATACTCGAACTCACCTAAGAACTACACTTTCTGGGCAGACGCAAAAGACGGCTGGGCCTTTGAAGATGAGGCTTATGGGAATGTTACTGTAACATTTTTTAACATTTTGTAACAAACTTTGCATGTAACATTGTTACATGCAAAATTTGTATAGCCTTCTCATGTTGACTTCTAGCTCCACTCGTTGTTCAAATGCGACGCTTCTCATAGAGTTAATTTACAGGGTGATTCATTAATATTGCGAAAAAAATCGGGATGAGTTTTCTCGCTTTAAAATAAGAACAATATTTCCTATCAACATGAATCTGGAAAAGCTTCGTTACTGAGCTACAGGGTGTTGTTTTTTTTTCATTTTTATTTTTTCTAAATACTTTTTGAACTAATGTTCTGCTAAAAATTGATATTTAGGGGTTTCTTATCATGCGAAATTCGAATTTGACCCAAGTAGGGCTCTAACATGTAGAGGGCGCTACCATCACTGATTTTTCAGGATATGAATATCCATAAGTTTTTTGAAGGTCCTTGTAATATATTTTTAGGTAAAAAAATAGATTACTCTTTTATTTCTACGCAGAAAATGTATTCTTGTTAGAAGTCACTACGTTCAACCCTTCTCGAGATATTTAGATTTGAAATAATGAATACATGTGATTTTGAAATTATTGCGAAGCATGGTGTTTGATTGATAATGCCAAAACATCAGGATGAGTTTGCCTGCTTAAAAATAAGAAGAAAGCTTCCCATAAACATGTGTCCGGAATTACTTTGTTACAGAGCTACAGGTAGTTGAAGTTTTTATTTTATTTAATTTTTTCCAGTTTTTTTACATTTGAATAAGAGTTGTTGATGACATTACAAACTAGTCGACTTTTATCTTGTTTGACCGAAAATATGAAGCAATCATACGAAATATGTAATAACTTCTAGCAGGTTGCCTTCGACATTTTTTCAAAATCACATGTATTGATAATTTCATATCCAAATATCTCGAAAATGATTGCACGTAGTCTCTGTCTTCGACTCAAAAATATTATACAAGTTCGCCTTAAAAAGTTAGTGCTGTTCACAACAGGTAAAACCCGTGTAGGAAGCGCCCTCTACAGGTTAGAGCCATACCAAGATCGGCTTCGAATTTTGCATGTTAAAAAACCCTCAAACACCAATTTTCATCAAAAGATCGATATTAGTTCAAATATTAATTAGATAAAACAAGATTGAAATTGAAATTTCAACAGCCTGTAGCTCTGTAACGAAGCATTTCCGGAAACATGTTATTAGGAAGTTTTTTTCTTATTTTTGAAGCGAGAAAACTCATCCCAATTTTGTTTTGCAATATTAATGAAACACCTTGTATACAGTACGTCCGGAGATGCGGCTAACAAGAGGTGAAATGAACCAAAAATTGAAAGATACGACAAGAAGTCATTCCTGATAAAAAAAGTCTTAATTAATAAAATTATCAAAAAATTTAACAATTTTGTGAGCATTTCACATTTGAAGATTATGATTTTTATACCTCTACCTACATGATAACCTGTTCTTGTAGGAATAAAATTCATAATATGGAAGTAGTAAAAAGCTGGCTTGCAAAATTGTTTCATTGTTAAAATTTTCATAGATTCAAATTTTCATCAGTAAGTTCGGATTCAGGGTAAGGACTAAATTAGGAGCAAGTTTTCTATTCATCATTCAAGGTTAAAAGGCAAAAAAATGACTTTACTCTTGTTTGATTTTCTTTTTACATTTTTGAGACGACCTGTATCATAAAAATCAATTTTCTCATCGTAGCTTCTATTTTTTCAGCACGCAGATTTTTTTTTTTATCAAAAATGACTTTTTGTCGTATCTTTCAATTTTTGGTCATTTCACCTCTTGTTCACCGCATCCGCGGACATACTGTATATGGGATAATATTATCAGTAAAGGTAGCGTTCTCAAAACCCTTCATTGTTAGTTCTAGATACCGACACCACAACAGTAGAAGCTGAGGACTCCTCAACAATATCAGATATGGAAACAAGAATAATGGAATCCAAAGTTCAACAAGAAAAGAACAACAAAACATCAACTGATATTCCAAGATCGACTTTGAGGTTGAAAAACTCATCAGAAGTAGCACCGCATAGCTCACCTACACCTAAACCAATTCCATCAACAAACAAATTATCAAGAGTAACACCTTCAGTAGAGCTTACAACATCTGCAGCAACAATAAGACCCAAAAATGCTACTAGAGCCATCAACAAATCAGTTCCTAATATAATGACATCTACATCCATTAACAAAGTCTCCACTCAGTCTATCTTACATGAAACCACAACTGTTTTGCCTATTGTGATCGCCAAGTCCACTGCAATCCCTGAAATAACTCAAAATGTACACAATATCACACTCAAAAATTCATCAAAAATAGTGTTCATAAAACCTAATCAGTACGATGCAAAAAATACAGGCAATGATTATGACGAAATTTCGAATGCAGTTGAGGATTATGATAGTGATGATATAGAAGAAAGAGAGGAATCTATTGAGAAGGCAGATAATAATAATGACTACACCCACAAGATCAAAAGTATAGAGGAAATAAAATCAGATTCCAAAAATGTAAATGAAATCTCTCCAAGTCGTGTCTACGTCATTATAATCACGTCATGTGCCGGAGTCCTATTACTGATACTGGGAACACTAGCGCTAACAAGACTCGGTTTCAAAAGTATTATTCGACGTCGAAGCATATATTCGGGACAATATGGAGATAGTCAGTGTGATGTGAGGTTTTTAACAGCTAATGAAGTATTAGATTTTGACACTAACAATGAAGATTTGTGATATTAGATACATAATTTTGATAAAGATGATTTTAAAAATTATTGAGTTTCTTGTTGAATACTTCCACTCCACTTCACTCCACTAATCAAGATAGTCTACTCTCATGTTTCAGAGTGTATGGATAGAATAATTCTTCTCCTCGATCAGAATAATCTCTCCAATGGTGAGTTTTAATGAAATCACCTTATTTTAATAGTTTTTCTATTAAGATTTTATTTTAAATGACGTTACAGAATAAGTGGACTGTATATGTTGAGAGCTATTTTCAAACCATGGTGATAGCACCTTGGGCTGGTGGCTATGCTATAGAAATCAGGAACTAAACAATAAAAGATTGTTCACAGAGCATCACCACAGTTTATACAGTGTCTCCAGAATAAAATGATGTACATGGGACTATAGGGGGATATTGGAAATGGTGAAAGATACGACGTTGCTTAAATGGAAGAAAAGTTGCGTATTTGTATGCCCAAAAATATTATTGTTTTATTTTGAATCTATACCGTAATGTAGCATGATACTACGACAAAAAAGATATGCTCACTAGCCGAACGAGTTTCGAACTGAACTGCGCATCAAGCTATCCGGTGACCCAATTGGATAAAATAGCATTGGAAAGCATGGCTTATATTGCGATTCTGTTGAATTCTGATGATTATAGTTGGTTATTTACCCCAAAATGAATAATATGTATTTAGATTGGTTATCTATCTATCCAAAATTGATAATATAATCTACGCAAATCCTACCAGATTGGTTAAATAGTATTTAAAAAAAGATCATACTTTCAATTTTGCCGTTACATTGAAAAAACCTTTTTCTCAGTTGGTTTTCGACGTTAGAAAGGATGTTTGAAGTGAAACTTTAATGTGCGGTGGGAGTGGAATTTCAAGGTCGCGACACACTTGGTTCTTTGTGGATTTGTGTGGTTTTTTGTGATTCTATGTTCTTTTCTTCCTTCTTTTGTGGTTTTATGTGTTTCTTTGAGAATCTATGTGGTTCTTCGTGATTTTATGTGGCTCCATGCATGTGGTTATTTTTTGGTTTCTACATGGTTCCATGTGGCTCTATGTGTTTTTTTGTGTTTCTATGTGGTTCTTGTGGTTCTTTGTGGTTTTTAGTAGTTCCATGTGGTTTCTATGGTTTTTTGTGTTTCTACATGGTTCCATGTGGTTCTTGTGGTTCTATGTGTTTTTTTGTGGTTCCATGTGGTTCTTGTGGTTCTATGTGTTTTTTGTGGTTCCATGTGGTTTTCAGTGGTTCTATATGTGTTTCTATATGTGGTTTTTGTGGTTCCATGCGGTTTTTCTGGTTCTATGTGGTTTTGAGAGATTTTTTGTTATTCTATGTGGTTCCATGTAGATTTTCTGGTTCTTTGTGGTTCTGTATGTTTTTTTTGTGGTTCCATGTGGTTTTTCTGGTTCCATTGCGGTTTTTCTGGTTCTATGTGGTTCCTTGTGGTTTTTTGTTTTTCTACATGATTCGATGTGGTTTTTGTGGTTATGAGAGATTTTTTTGTTATTCTATGTGGTTCCATGTGGTTTTTGTGGTTGTATGTGGTTTTTTTATTCTGATTTGATCTTGCTATTAAAGATTAGCAGAGGTTTCTCTTCAGATATACCGGATATGCGATGCGCACATAGTGCTCACAAGTTTTTTTTTTAAGAGTACATATAATTACGTCGGAAAAATAATTTTCTATAAATAATGCAGTCTTCAAACTATACTTACTGCATGATTCGAACTTGTTAATGAGAATATTTTCATTTTTTTTTAATATAGCATAATTCTTGCGAATAAAAACGTAAATAGTTACATATCTATTGAATTCCCTGTTGATCTAGGGTGAAGTGAGTAGTAAAAACGACTTTGAAGTTATTAATGTTTTAATAGATAATATTTAGGGTTTATCATTTAGGGATCTGCAATGATGAAAAAGGTTTAGAAAATATACAAATATAAATATACTTATAGTTGGTAAGTAAGTAACCTGAGTGACATTTTTGTTTAGCCGATTTACAAACCGATTACAAATTCCAATTTAGGTATAATTAAGGAATTCAACATCTTTTCTCCGAAATAAAGTCATAATTGTTTCGAATGTTGTACAAATGTATGTCTTTAATACCCACTTAATTCTATCACAGATATATTCAGGCAACAGTTTTCTTTATATTTTAGATATAAATATATGAACATTAAACATAATTTTTTGTTCAACAGACAACTAAATATTGATTACCTACATCTAATATTGATTCAATAGGTGTATAACGATCACATTTCAAAATCAGTCTCATAGCTCCCGGTCTTTCTGTTGTGTGGTTTTAGGTTTTCGAAGTTTTGGCAGGTTTTGTGAAGGTATAGCATCTTTCTTGAGTTTCCATTTATTTTTGGGCAATTGCAAATGTCTCTCTTTGTCACAAAAGTCGTCTTCAGAAAGATGGTTTGAACAAATTCTAGCATATTCAACATTAAAACTGTCCTTTTGATAACACTTCTGTATCCATATCTTGCGAATATACTTGGATGTTGGAAACCGAAAGAAACGGTATTTACACGGACGGTTTTCTTTATTTTTCTTATTGCTGCTTCTGCAGAACATCACGGCACATGATGGTGTACTGTACCATCATCAAATTATGTGAAATTCACGAAATAATAAGATATTATATCACACAAATATCAGAAAAACAATATTTACATTGCTTATGTCCAACACAACTCAGCGGTGACAGCTGCTGGACAAACTTTGACAGTTTTGCACACAAAACTGTCAAAATTTACCCAGCCACTGTGACCGCTGAGCCTTCGCTGAGCTGTGTTGGACATAAGCATTGCAAACTGACAGAAGCTTGACAACATAACCTCACAAAGGTCACCCGACAAGATGCGCGTGAGCTTATCTGTTTGTCGTAGTATCATGGTAATGTAGATACAGGGTGAAAAAAAAAAGTTAATTTTTGAAAAACCACAATTTTTTGCTTCTTATAAAAGTTAACTCTGTCAAATTCTCAGATATGGGTAAGAGGATACGACGATTCTAAAAACGGCGTCAAAAAAAAATCCAGGCCTACTATGTTGCGTCCAGACAAAATCAAGTCTGTTTTTCTTATGAAAGCCATATTTTTAAAAAGCATTTTTAATGCGGATTTTGAAAATGGAGAAAATCAATATGGCTACCATGAGAAAAACAAAAGTTCGACTGGACACAACATAGTAGGCCTACAACTTTTTTGATGCCGTTTTCAAAATTGTCGTAACCTCTTGCCCATATCAAAATTTGAAAATGTTGACATTCATAATAGGCAAAATATTGTAGTTTTTCGAATATGGACATTTTCGGTGCATTACGGTCTCGATTCAAAATAAAACAAAAGTAGATTATTTTTGGGCATACAAATACGCAAGTTTTCTTACATTCAAGCGACGTCGTATCTCTTACCGTTTCCATTATTCCCATGTACATCATTTTATTCTGGACACACTGTATAAACGTACACTTCAATATTCGGGACAGAATTTTTTTTTATAAAATGACGTGTTGCATTTGAAATAAGAAAGTTGGTATTGGTTAGTGTTACATGACTATCAATGTATAGTCTTTGCTTAAGAAATGCGCAACACGAGTCCGAGCGTTTTCTCGATCTCTTCATTAAGACATCACTCAAGGTTAACACATCAATTAATTATTTAGTGAAAAAAAAACCCGCCCATGGGATCGATTCGGTTTAACGTTCGTGAATTTCCGATTCCCTAGTTACGGCACAACCTTCAAAGCCCCCACAGACTACAGACGCTCGAGCATGTTGGGCGAGCACGAGTTGGAAGTAGATTCGGACCAACATGCTCGACAGTGTGTGGGTTGTTCAAGCCTAGTTGACGGTTGGAATGCTCGGCTCCATGACACCCACCAACACAAACATGTTCGAACGTATATGGTCGTCGCGAGCATGTTGGGCTCGTGACGAGCCCACATGCTCGAACGTCTGTGGGGGGTTTAAAGGTTGCGCCGCGACGTAACTAGGGAGTCGGAAATTCACGAACGTTAAACCGAATCGATCCCATGGGCGTGTTTATTTTCGTCAAACATCATGAAAACATGATGACACCAAAGCGTTTTTTATTCGTGGTAGAAGTTTAGTATGATGGTTCACCACACCACGTTTTCAAATTGCTGGTGGATTTCATTTGTTGAAAATCTGATGCCACCAAGTCCCACCAAAAATTTAATGTGATTACTTTGGTGGTTTTATGTTGATAGAGCACAATAACCTCACAAATATTCTATTGTCAATAATTGACACAATAATAATTATTATTCTGAGGCTTGATTATTGAGCAGATATTGAAACAAAAATTAAATTGAATTTAGACAAGTGATCAAGATTATAAATGTTGATAGGTAATGTTGCTTCAGTCAGAGCTGCATCCACTTTAAAAACCACTATAAAAAATTGTTTCTTGCACTCGTATATGTATATTGTTAGAAAATGATTATTATAAAGAAGGTACATAGACAAACCATCTATTCATCAAATTTGAAAAAAAAATAGAATTCAATTAAATAATTTTGAAAGGGATATAAGCATAATATAAAGGTATTCATGATTGAAATTTAGTACGGATTTCATTTATTTACGTTGTAAAATGGCAGCACAAGTCAAAAAAGCAGGTTCGAGGTTATGTACTTGCTATTTTGATTCACCAAAGCGTTTTTTTTGTTGATTGTGGTGTTTCCACCAACAAGATGCGAAAGGTCACGTGACGGGATAAGCTGATGCAACAGTAAATTTCTGGTGGAAATCAACACAAAATTTTGGTAGAAAAATAAACACGCCCCATATTGGTGACGTCACCGGGCTCCATTATTGACGTTCCTGTCATTTGTGTGTCATCTTTATGTCATAAAATCTCCGTATTTCAGTGTTTTACAACTTTTTTTGCGGAGTGTCGGCCGTTTTTAAACGTGTTTGAGGGTAAGATATTACACAGCTCTTCTAATTTTTATGTGTGAACCATATTTTCACTTTTTTTTTAGATGTAGATTTGAATTCCAGAACCGAATCGGAGCCGACTGACGTCATTTTTGTCAGAATTCTGATTCGTCCGACAACCGAACGTATTACGACGCAACCTTATTACTATCAATTAACCTTGCGAGTTTCGGTCGTTTTTGAACGTGTTTGAGGGCAGGTTATTACACAGCTTTTGGTATACAGTGGAATATCTTCTCATTGTTAAGCGTGAACCATATTTTATCTTTTTTTTCAGATGTGTATTTGAATTCTAGAACCAAATCGGAGCCGACCAACGTCAGTTTTGTCTGAATTCTGATTCGTCCAACACCCGAACTTATTACGACGAAACCTTATTACTATCAATTATTAACCTTGGGCATCACCAGCATAAATTTATTATCGACACTAATAATTCCTCTTAGGTCTGACAGACCTTCAAAGAACTGCAAATAAACGGAAAAGTTTCAGCACACTTTATAGATACTCATAAGAGATACCCTAATTGTCTTGAAAAGCAGGTTAATTTATTGAACTCATTTTACATGAACATGACACACCACTCTGGTATAATTTGTCTAAACAATGAGTAACCTCAGCCGAACTGATATTTGGCCTCCTTCAACATCCGCAACCAACACCAAGGAAATATATGGAAGTTTTTAAAAATCTGTCCATAAAATTTTGAAAATATCTGAATTTTGATGACCGTAAACCGGATTACATAAGCCTTGAAGGATAACCTTGTCACCTACGTTTTTTTCATGTTACTCCATGTTTAAAGGTTTCTCACAGTTCGATAACAAAGAGAATCTCCCGACAAAAATGAAAAGATAAAAATAGAGAGGTGATGACAAAGTTAACCTCCAAGGCCAAAGTAAGCCAACTTTACCGCTAATTGAAATATTTCGTTTGTTACTTATTGCAATGCTTGATATTTTGATCTGAATATATCAATATTCACACTAATTATTAATCTTCTAAATAAAAATGGAAATCTGTATGGTTGTCCTCTTATAACTCAAGAACCTCAGAAATAGGTTAAATGAAAATTTGCAGAGCTATCTCTTTAATCAGGGAATAGACCAAGAGCATGGTTTTATTCGCTAACGCATAGCTGATTTCGAGAAATTAAGATTAATATTCAAATTTTTGATAAAAATTGACATCTGTCAGCATTCACCATTTTCTTTGATTTATTGACAACAGTCATTTTTGCATTTGAGGTCGATGCATGTTATTTACGTACAAAACTTAAAGCCGCGTTCACATTATTAAATACATATTTGCGTTGTGTTGTGAATGTAAATGAGGAACGGTTAGTAGAATAGTGATAATGTATTAGGTAAATGTTTGAGAACATATTATGTATCTATAATAAAACCTTTTGTTTTATAAAAAAAAATGAATCAGAAGTTTCATTATTTTTTATTTACTTACAGACAGGCGAGCGGAGTCGCGGGTTTTCCAGATAGTTATTATTAAAACGCTAGACTAGTTACCGTTAAATATCAATTTTCTCAATGACTTACCATGACAAAATGAAAAGATGTTTCATAAAAAAACGGTCAGAATACCTCGGGAAATAAAAAGATTGAGATTCTCAAAATTTGTATGGTGGGATTTTCAATGATGCTCTCTTCAAATGAGATACTAGCGACGTTGCGCGACATCCGGTTATACCGGAAGTGGGTGTCAACTCGCTTGTTTCAAATGGGACACCCTATACATATTTTTACATTTTTGGATTCCACGTGAAATTCTAGGTAGATTTTATGTATTTCATCCTAAACCTAATTATGAGCGTTTTTGAGATATTTTAGTTTTTATGTGAAATATGACGTTTGTAGGCTCCTATTCAAATGTAAATTTTTCGTATAAGAAAGCTTTCATTATTAAATTTGTATTTGATTTTTTGTTGAAAGGGACCTACTTTGAAAGATTCTTCACAACATTTTGAAAACTATTATTACAAAGTGGCCCAGAAATAAGGTCAAAATTCAAATTTTACACACAAAATTTACATCTAGATAGGAGCCTGAAAGCGTAATTTTTGACATAAAAACTAAAATATTTCAAAAACGTTTATACTTAGGTATAGGACATGACAAATAAAATCTGCCTAGGATTTTACGTAGAATCTTAATATGTAATAATATACAGTGGGGTCATTCAAGTGTGCAACATATGAGATTTTTTTTTAATTAATTGCTTTTTGGGAAATCACATACTTCGTGTTTGTTGCAACGATATTAAACACAACTTTGAAATTCCGCAAAAAATCTTTTTAACATGCTAAAACATCATTGATCTTAATATGCATATTAGAAAACTCTTATTTGAAGTGCACATTTTTTTATTTATTCTCAACTTCATTACCTATTTGAAATAAAGAAAAAAATAGTATATTATTTTATATGGAGGAGAAGTGATACTTTTCATGACGGGCTCATGTTTAGCAGCCGAACGGAGTGAGTGATGCTGATAATAGAGAGCAAGTCATGAAAAGTCACTTTTCCTCCAAATAAAATATGCTATTTTTTCTTGAAAGGTCGACAAATGTATGCAAAAACATAATATGTTTTTAAGTTGCCACAAGTATAGTTTCGGGCGTCGGCGCCAGGCTTTGACTATATACCCCTAGACCGAGCATCCTGGAATATACTTAACGCCAACAAGAGAGTACGTAGATCTTAGCTTGATTCGTATTATCATAGTACGAGAGCGTTGCCAAATTGTCGAGATTGGCTTACCTATGCTGCCCTCCTTAGTTAAAACGTCCTAATTACGTTTATGTTATTATTATTAATTATTACGTTTTATTTTTGGAAACCCGTGATTTCGGAAGATAGGACAATTTATTTAGATAATTCTAACAAGGATGAAGTGAAGTTAGAACGTTCTTACTAGGCAGAATAAGTAAATATGACGAAGTATTACTGATATATGCGAAAAAGCTGAAAATTGAGAAAAATGTAGTTAGGACGTTTTAACTAAGGAGGGCAGTATGTGTCTCCAGATAATCAAGATAACAGTTTTATTTGGGTTTATTAAAATTTGTCCACATAGTTTTATTCTCTTATTGCTAACACGAAAATTAATATTTCGCAAGTTGTGTTTTCTTCCTCATATGTTTGAACAAATAAGAAATTTGATATACAATTTTCTCAAATGATGCAATCAATTTATTATTTTAATAATGTCGAATAGCTACATTCATTTTTTGTTTGTCCATACAGAGAACCATGATTATAACAATTTATCAGAGTTTTCAAATATCACTACTTACTACTTACTCTTCATCGCTAATTTGCAATGCAAAAGAAGAAACGGAGACTATTTTCTAGCAAACGTATGATGAAATCAAAAACGAAGAGGATTGCGATTAAACTT
Source organism: Orchestes rusci (assembly GCA_958502075.1). Lineage (NCBI taxonomy): Eukaryota > Metazoa > Arthropoda > Insecta > Coleoptera > Curculionidae > Orchestes > Orchestes rusci. Next base: position 58,729,529 of record OY293304.1, read on the forward strand.
ATAATTCCATAGCGAATGATGTGGAAAATATTTTGGTCAGTGAAGTTTCGATCGGTACTAGAGACAAAGAACTCGTAACACTTGGTCAATGAAGAACAGCGAAACGAAGAAGAATACGATACATTTTGGAATTGTGAGGTCCACTGGGGATACCTCAATTAAAAAAAACGCATCGAACACTCTACCTCCAGGTAGTGTGTTTTCTTTTTTGGCCAAAACGCATGTTGCACTAAACTTTGCGGGGCTCGTTCGTCAAGACTATTCATTTTACGAAAAAAAAAGGTATTACATAATTTGTAAAAAAATGTCTTTAGTTTCATTTTGTATCAAGTCGACATTATTGCTAACGTCTTTATTATTGAAAATACGAGGTCGTTTAAATGAGAGAACTAGTAGTATTTTTTCTGCGGATTGACATTATGCTGTCAGAAAAACAATGGGGTCGTTGCACTATATGAAAATTAGAGCTGATTTTGTGTAGAATATATAACTGTGGGTTTGTTAATAGAATGGGTGACATGAATTGGCCAAAATAATGCACAACATTTGAACTAGGCCTCTTTGAAATAATTAACTCCATCAACCTGGGCCCATTGCCTCCATGACGTCACAGATCAATATCCTTTATCCGCTTGACACTGAAATGAACGCGCGCTGCTTGATACAAATGCGGTGTTGCGAGATGTACTATTGATGGTATTTTTACAAGAATTACCAGCTCAATATGATGAACGATAGATAATCGACGCATTTAGGTTTACTTTAAAATTGATGGTAAATAATGTGATTCAATGCAAATTAACCAGGAAATTATATACGACACCACCCAGACTGGGTTTTTATGATATCTTTGACCGTATCATAAAACCCTCAAGATATTTATTTTTCTCAGACCCAAATTAATGCAGACGCATAGAATAGTTATTTATCAGACGTAGGGATAAACTCAAAGACACAATTCTTTGAATTTATCCCTACGTCTGATAAATAACTACCAGGAGCGTTGCATACTAAACAAAAACTGCAAATATTGGTACCTGCAAATTAAAGCTGGTAGGCAATATTATTTATTGGCCCATTCTTTTTTGACGATATTGAATCGTATATAAGCAAAGTTGATCCAAACCACGAACGTGAATTCGAAATTGAGAAATCCCTAGAATAAAACACGCTTTACACTCGACCCCAAGCAAAAAGCATCTCGGCAACGTTGCGTTCTCTACAGTTATCGATCCACGGGAAGAGCTGCGCCGGATCCAAGAAGCGACGCCATATTTTGTCGTACACGCGTCATCATTTAAAAGGCTTAAAAGGACTGTTGACAAACTTCGACGCTAGTTTATGCCCTTAAAAATCGATAAAAAAAAAAAAAAAAATACGGGTCTAATATTTTTGATTATATTTTCAGAATATGCAATAAAAAAAGTACGTGCAACGACCCCATTGAACAACGCATTCTCGATTTATTCAAAAAAACGTATTTTTTTAGATGAGCACCGTGTATATTTTTATCATTATTGATCAGCCACTCTTTTCTGAACATAAAAGTTTATTATGATTTTTTTCCTGAAACCAAAAATAACGGAGATGTGCGTATTTTCCTCGACTAATTTATAAACGTCAAAGTAACAAAATTCAATGATTTAATTGTTTCAAGATGAGCTCAACAAACAAAATACGTTTAGAATGATATAATAACTTTGATAGCAAATATGGCAACCGATATGTATTATTTTGTCAATATTTCAAATTTCATGGTCAAGTTTCCAAAAAATTTCCCAACAAAATTTTCCATTCAAAAAAAGTACATTTTTTTAAATAAATCGAGAACGCGGTCCAATCGATTGTTATTCTGTTAATACCACGTTAATCAGCGGAAAAAATACTACTAGTTCTCTTATTTGAACGACCTCGTATCTTCAACAATAAAGAAGTTAACAATAGTGCCGACTTAATCGGAGGCACCCTGCATACATGTTTTCATCGTGAAATGAGTCGGAAAAGAGGTCAAAACACTACTTCTCGGTACCATTCTTCGGATATCACGGCGCGAGCGGCAAAGATACGAGTTGAAATTCGGAAATAGCACATCGAAATCTATAAAATCACATTTTCAAAACTCCGGGAAAACTTTCCAGGTAACCCCATTTTTTCGAGCCAAATGACTGTACAACCCTCATATATTATTGTACAATGATCAAGAGGTTTCTAGCAGTTTATTTCTGGGTATATGATCGACCGTTTTCAATGCTTCTGCTCGTATTGACTGCCGACTTCTCTGGACGATTTTATAAGTTGAGTATGATAGTATCCGAGGCGAAGTATCATACAACTAAACATAGATTATTCTGCAATCATACTTGATGAAAATATTATTCGAAAACCAAATATGTAGTGGGCATTGCATTTATTAAAATCGATTTAATTATTTCACAAAATAAAGTTCACAATCCACTCTTGACCAATGAGGTTATACCTATAAAACGTATTTTTGTAATACGTTTTGGTCGGTAGGTACCTCTTTTATCTTGACTCGAAAAAAGAAGCTCACAATTACTCAGCCATCATAGATAAGTTTTTCTTACATATTACTTATCCCATAATCCAAGCTCCTTCAATTTTGTCTGAAAATATTGCTGTAGAGTTTCGGCACATTCATACACATGCGTATCAGGTGAATTGTAGATTTTGCAATTTGTAAAGATCCTCATCATGTCAGCAATAAACAGCTTCCTAGTCACATAATATTTGGCTCTCAATCTATCAGTCATTGTCTTTAGGTCTGAAATATGAGTCATATGTCAACATTTTGATGACAAATTCACAACTGCTAGAAAAAATGTTTTCAATTTATTGTTCATTTTATATCCTCCATAATTCCATTCCAGATGTTTCAAAAAATAACTTCAAAATATATAAATATTGCTACGCAACGTTATCTGTCAAACTTCATTCAAGACAAACCAGTCTTACTAGTTAATCTCATAACAATAATATACTGAAGACTTACCCATGGGATACTGTATCTTCTCATAATAGTCAGGTGCGTCGAGTTTCGATACAGGCAGTCGGAATGGCCTCGATGCTTCATGATTTTTAACCTTGGAATTCAAAAATTCATGATAATAATGTTTCAAGATCTCTTTTTGTATTCGACCGACTTTTCTTGTACACGTTTTTGAATCAGGTTATCTTTTACTTTACATAGACTCATAATAAAAAGAATTTTTCCCAAAAATTTGATCATAGAAGCAATGTTCACGTGATTTAGAGAATCAGGAGACGCATTAAATTAGTTTTGATAGTATTTTTTCATAATGCTGTACAAAATTTTGAGGACATGGCAACAACGCTAGACAAAAGTAGGTAATTTCATGAAAAAAAAATGGGTACACGTTTCGTTGTTCTGCTACTTGATTTGTTATTCCAAGTCTATAGTTCAATGTGCTAAATTGGAGCTCATGGTCGGGCGCAAACCGCCCGCCGCCGGTTGAAGATTTGCCAAACTTCAATCAATCCATGGTATTGATTTTGGCGGGTCTCTGAATGTCGGGCGGCTGGCGCTCGACTATGAATAACACACAAGGTGTGTCTGTTATCCTCCACTAGTGCTAACGGATTTACACTTATCCACACTGCAGGGTTGATTACGCGGTTAGTGCAAACAGTATAGCGTGTTTGTTAGTGTAGGATGCACTTGTTGCACCAGGTCAAGATGAGGTGTAACAAGTGTACAATACGGTGGGGAGCCCATTTCGTGTATTTTGTAGACAAAGCTTCTCTTAACCTTACCTAAAATAAAGATAAAAAAAAATTTGGAATGAAAAATCAGTGCGGTTCTGATGGTAAAATGTTTATCGGTTTTCTAGGTAAGAATATCTGCACCAAGTGTACTAACGCGTTTGGTGAATTTCCTTTACACTGGTAGCCCTAAGTTACACCAGCAATCTGCACTACATTATCCTACACCAGAACATCAAACACACCTTTTGTTGCGAACTGAATTGCTACGATGTGGTACTTACACCTTTCAAACAGTTCACAAGCGATAAAGTTTTTTTATGAGTGCATCTCGTAAATTTTGTTAAAACAATAATAAAAAGACAAACACTCACTGAATTTAAAACGGTCTTGAGCATTGACGCTAAGGTATCTATATCTTGTGATTCCTCCAAGTGTTGCCCCCGAGTAATTCTAGTAGGGGGTGGTTTATATCCTGTTTCTTCAAGGCCTGGAATTGATTCCACAGGAATACTCTTCACTCCTAGAGAAAAAGATATATTTCAGCCTTGGAATATACAGGGTGTCCCATAAAGGATGAGACTAAAGCTGACGGCAGATCCCTTGCACAGAATATTACGATAGACCTCAACTTGTCTATTCGGAAATTTGATATCAAAAGATATACCGGGTGTCAAAGTTGAATTTTTGATGAATGTCCAAGAGCTATAGGGCCATGCAATATCAAGAAGATACGTTCAAGAGAAGCAGATAGCTTATTGGGTACATGTTACAATCTTACAAACATATGAGAACTTTCAATGATAAATATCCTTTTACGAAACCGTCAAAAGGACTAAAGGAGAATAACCTGTATGAATGTCCTTAGTTTATGACTACGATTTGTTTCATTAAAGCTTCATCTACTTAACTTTCTGATGATTCACTCACCATCTTTAAAAAATGTGATCCCAGGATGCTTCTTCGAGATATGACGCTGCTGTTGATATATGAGTTGTTTGATAAATTTTTTCTGTTTATGAATCACATCGGTTGCCTGAGTATAGATTATTTTGGGATTTAGTTCGCAATGCATCAATGTTGCAGCTTCATACTCTTTAATATATCCTTGATAGACTGAAGGACTTAGTCTGATATGATCCGAAAATCCCTGTCTTTCAAAATATCCTGAAAGTAAATTTATGTTGATGCGTGGAGATGGAACTGGAAAATGGTAATAGCAATTTTTTTCTCTTGCCAATCATTTGATAGGCTGAGTCAACGCAAACCAATAATCCACCATTTTATTTTTGTGCTTATGTAAAAATAAAAGGTTATGTATAGAGTTTCAAATGCCTACCTATAGCTTTTTCGTCTGCGTAGGTTAGAAAATGATAAATTCCATTCGCAACATGATAATCTTTCAAATGATTCATCATGTGAGCGCCATAACCCTTCATTTGTTCACCTGCAATCGAAGCACAAAAAACGATCTCTGTGAATCCTTGGCTGAAGAAGGGTCGGAAGCATATCCCACCAATCGGTTGGTTGTTTTTTATCAATGCGATACTACGGTGTTTTCTGGAAAAGAAAATTCGTGAAAATTATACAGCAAGTTGAATTTATCCATATTCGGGATATCTTAATTGATTTTGAGATTTTCAGAAAGTTTCACATTATACACTGTGGGCCAAGTTAAGTAAGAACCTAGTTTGATCCTTGATAACTTTTTTGTTTGTTTATGGATTTAGATGATTTTGGATATTATGATATTGGTCAATATGTTCTGGATGTTTCTCCAAAATTGAGTTTTCGAATTTTGGACAGGACCAGACTTACGACGTTTTTATAAAATTGGTGCATTTAAGCTCGTTGCAAAAACGAACTGCGCTACGTACAGACCCACTGATATATTTTTTGAGAAGGACATTAGTGGGAAAAGGTATCCTGATAATATCAATATTTTAGAACCATAACCTAAGAAACTATGATTTTTTCTATATGATGGTGCTTGTCGGCATAAAAACTATTTCACTTTATTTTGATCAAAGTTTCTTAAAATTTCATAGCAACGTGGATTGTTTGTTAGAGACTTGTCGATTTTTTCACATTTTAGATTTTTTAATTTGGAAAAAAAATAATACCCAATAATAATTTTTTTTTTTTTTCGTTTTTGAACTTTGTTTAATTTCACTCGATAATTTGAAAGGGGCCGCAACATTGCCGTGCATAAAAAATGTTTTTTCCAAGAATCGTTTGATCGAGATTCTATCTTTCATAGATAGAACCATGCCTACGTATTCAAAATCAAACAGGCAAACTCTGGAATCTGAAAAATGTTAACGATATTCAACAAACAATCCACGTTGCAATGGAATTTCAAGAAATATTGATCAAAACGAAGTGAAATGGTTTTAATGCCGACAAGCACCATCATATAGAAAAAATCATAGTTTCTTAGGTTATGGTTCTAAAATATTGATATTATCAGGATACCTTTTCCTACTAATGTCCTTCTCAAAAAATATATCAGTTGGTCTGTACGTAGCGCAGTTCGTTTTTGCAACGAGCTCAAATGCACCAATTTTATAAAAACGTCGTCCGGTCCTGTCCAAAATTCGAAAACTCAATTTTGAAGGAACATCCAGAACTTATTGACCAATATCATATCCAAAATTCATCTAAATCCATAAACAAACAAAAAAGTTATTAAAGATCAAACTAGGTTCTAACTTAATTTGGCCCACAGTGTAGAGTGTAGTTCTTTAAGACAGGTTTTTTTAACTATCGGGATCGCCCCAACGTACACTCAGAGGAGGGAGCAATAAATATGGACTTGCTCAGTGGTATTGTATATTAAATGTTAGTTCAAGCTTTCGCCCTAATTGTTTCATTGAAGACTTCATAATTTAAGACTTCATAATTTCAATTATTGATACCTGAACCCGTATTCCGTGTACCTGTGGAATTCTAGCAACATGCCGCTTTCCCATCCATGGAGGTAGAAAGGGGTCTCGATGTTCCCATCATTTTACACAGAGAGAGACGTGTTGCTATGGAATTCCACAGTACACGGAATCCCGCCCCTGATTTGTTTTAAAAACAAGTGAGTGAAAACAAAATCATATTTTTTGTACAATACGCGACGTTTTTGGAAACGTCACAGGCACCATTTATGATTGGTCGTGGCCGAATTTGGTATCCAAACAAGCTTTTGTGGCATTTGGTTCTGTATTGTGTGAGTTTGAAATCAGTGTTTGTGTTTAATTTGGACTTCTTTGGACTATATTTTTGGGTTTATTACATATATCTTGTGTCCCGTTAGTGCGTATCTGATTAGCCGAGTGGAAAGTCAGCTTTTGATGTAATAAAAAATAGTTTGTTGGGATATCTCCGTCTGACAGCTGACGTCATGACGTCACAGAAACCTAGCGTATTGTGCCGAAACAAGCAAGCATAGTAAAAACGCAGCTATCTCCCAGACTTTTAGATTCAGTATGTTATGTATAATCGTCTCCCTGTTTATAATTTTGATTTCCGTGGTAAGTCTGCCAATATTCAGAATTTTGTGTACCAGATTTTTTTGGCTATTTCGCCACACCCTATCAAAAAATTCTCACTTGGATTGAACGCAAATTTGAATAAAAACTCTCTAGATCAGAAATCTAAGATTTATATGTGACTGTTTACTTAAAAAAATAAACAAACCAGTGTATGTGTCCTTTAATTTGTTACCTATAAAAGAGCCTATTTATAAATCATTAAACCTATTAATATGAAACGTTTCAGAAGCAAGTTTGGTTTCATCGTCAGTGGAACCAGAAAATAAAACAATTAGCGCAAATTCAAAAAAAAATCTTGATTATATTGGTGATCGGCTCTTTTTTAGGTTACAAATAAAAAAGATCAGAAATATGAGCACTGGTTTGATTAATTTTTCCTTTACTTGAAAAATTCAACCAAATAAATCTTGGATTTCTAATTTAGTGATTTTTTATTTACATTTGCGTTCAATTATTCAAGTGAGAATTTTTTAAAAGGTGGCGAAATACCCAAAAAAATATTATGGATGCGCCACAAAACTACGGAGCCTATGTATTAGATTTTTGTGACTTGGAGCTGCAATACTTAGTGTATTCCTTCACTTTTTTTTTGACAGAAGTTTTTTAGGACACCAACTGGCGATATGTTTGTTCACATACACCCAAAATAATATTATGGATGCGCCACAAAACTACGGAGCCTATCTATTAGATTTTTGTGACTTGGAGCTGCAATACTTAGTGTATTCCTTCACTTTTTTTTTGACAGAAGTTTTTTAGGACACCAACTGGCGATATGTTTGTTCACATAATCTTATCAAATTTGATATAAAATACTTCATCAAATAAACAGATGGGTGAAAATCTTTTCCTATTCTGATCCTTCACCATGAAAATACTTACATCGTTTCAAAATCATGAAGTTTTATCATTGAATCATGAGGAAGGACAAATAAATTAATATCAAATATTGGTATAATCGCGTAAATTTTTTGTTATTATACAGTGTGTCTTCAAAGCTCGCACCATATGGAAAACATTTTTAATATTAGTTTTACGAAAAAAGATTTGTTGTGTTTTTGTTTGCTTTCCACAAATCTGGCCATTTTCCACGGATTTGCTCTCTCAATCGCCGTGTTACGCTTTTTGAGACCGCAACTTCAGCCGATATCTATGTCCAACTCAAATGAGGATTTTCAGGCATCATTTCTTTCACATTATGGATGTTGACTTCACTTGAGGCATTCATGGCCGACCAGAACGAGGCTAAATCTCCACCACATCTTGACCGCTTTTGAACTCACTTTCAAATCAAATCAAATCAAATATTCTTTATTGCCACAGAAAAATTTAAATAAATTTTATGGACAAAGCAAATACAAATGCAAAATGCTAATGTAAAAACAATACAAAACATGATAATAGTAAACATTACGTTAAACAATAGAAGAATACTAGTACAAATATATTTTCCCAAGATTTTGTCAAATTTGAATTTAAATGGAAATTGCTCATGCACAACAATAAACATTGGCACACTTCCAGTTATGTTATGATGACAAGTCGGTAAAACAATAACATAGCAAAATCAACAATTGTCGGGAGAACAATAATACTGCGGTGATAAATATCGAACAAGGAACCATTCAGAAAATAAACATCAGGTGGGGTGAGCAAAATCGATTCTTCTGTATCACTCAAATGCACGTGTTTTTAATAAAGTCGATTCACCGTAGCCCTTCTTCAACATTTTCAAGGATCTGACAGTTGAAATTCCATTACCAATGCAAGATTTGAAACAAGTTCTTTGTTCAGTGGTTTTATCCATTGCATAAATCGCAAATCTCACTTGAGGTGAACTGACAATATCAAGCACTGTGAACTAACCAAATGACAGAGGACGCTGATACTCCACGTCATTAGAGAAAACAGTTGTGCCAACTTGGCGAAAAAATGAATGTTGACAGTTCCTACACACGGGCATTTTAGATAATCAATTCCCGGTACCTTCTCGACAAAATGTAAAACAAAAATAATTCACATTTTTCTAATAGTCCAGTAACCATATACATCAGACCTTGCGTTAGATCCGGTAGTTCTGATTTCTTGCTGACTTGTTTATGATGTTGGCCCGATGAATAATCCAAGTTTTCGACCTCGAGCGCCAAACGCAACATTGTCAAAAAATCCCCAAATTTCTACCTTTTATCCAGTTCTTGGCAATTTTAACCCAGAAGAACCAAGTTTTCGATTATAACTATAAAACACTTTTTTAGTAAGTAGACCAAATTTGCTACACTTTGAGATCAGAATGGTCTCTGTAGACCTGATAGTTTACAAGATACAGATTTTCAAATTTGAGTGTTATTTTTTCACAATTGGAAATGTTTACATAATAGAACAACATTATATTATTATGGTGCCTACCTGGAAGGTGTCCCAAGGCTAGTTACCATACATATTTATTGTTCTGTGGGAATTTCGACCCTCTAGTCCTATTTTCTTCGGAAAATTCACGCCTTTTTAATTCCGAAAAAAAAGAAGAATTATGCATAATTATTTTGATCCCAAAAAAAAAAGTATATTGAATACATGTTTGATATCAACTGAAAGTAGATTTTGCCCTATTTGAAGGACCCGGTTGAGTCTCCCCACAGAATAGTAAAAATGACCGCAGACTCTTTCCAGGTAGATATAATGTTGTTTTATTACCGCAGAAAATAGGTTTAGATAGTAGCTTATTTAAACATTTTCAAGTTTTAAAGTATAACGTTAAATTTCGGAAAGCTGTTTCTCAAAAATGATTGGGTCTACAGAGACGGTTCTGATCTCAAATTGTAGTAAATCTAGTCTACTTTAAAAAAGTGTTTCATAGTAATAATCGAAAACTTAGTCGTTCAGGGATGAAGTTGACAAAAACTGGACAAAAGGTAGAAATCTTGGGATTTTTTTGAAATTTGACAAAGTTGCGTTCGGCGCTCGAGGTCGAAAACTTGGATTATTCATTGGGCCAACATCATAGACCAGTCAGCAAAAAATCAGAACTACCGGATCTAACGCAAGGTCCCTCATTTTTAAGACGACATGGTTACTGGATTATAACGAGAAGTCAATTTTTTTAATATTATGTATGTATTTTATTTTGTCGTCACTTTGGCTTGTTTTTTTGAATCATTAAGATTGTTATGAAAAGTTGATTTGTTCAAAGAACTAAGCTTTTTCATAAAGATTTTTTGTGTTTTATTTAGATTTTCGATAATCCGAAAAAATCGATACTCCGAACGATCCTTTGCAATAATTAGTTCGGATTATCGAGGTTTTACTGTATTTATTAAATGAGCAAATAAGTCAAAAGTAGTTCTCCGAAATTGAAGATGTGAAAAACATAAAATTCTGATTTTCATCGTAAATGCATGTAATTGGATGTTTGAACGTAGTTTTCAATTCTAATCAACTTTTCTTAATATCAAAATTCTAATTTATCACTAGAAAAACTAATTTACTCTTGAGCAAAATTCATATTTTTTGAGAAACCTCCTTAAATACAACTTAGGAAAGTTAATATCTGACGATCTAGCGGCATCTCGAAAATTCAGATATATCACAGGAAAGATGGGTTTGATGGAGCAATAAATCCTTTCTCTAACGAGACCAAGTTTGTCAAAATCTGTCCAGTAGTTTAGAAGTCACAACTAATGATCTAATGACTATAGATGAAACATTTAATTCATAAACTGTGAAAAATTGTGAGGCCAACATCAAACATACGAGAGACGTGAGGAGGAGTTCAGCGAGGCACTAAGTGGGGATACGTTTGCACCTAATGGGAATGTGCTCCGGCTACTACAAACTTAACTGTCAGTGGCGTAACTATTTTAAGGCAAAAAACATTTCTATGATTATTTTGATTTTATTTCAAGCTTGAAATATTAAAATGTGAACTACTTCTCTATAATTCTGTGATATTTGCCGTATAACAAATAAGAGTGATTCAAATTTGATAAAATGATTAGAATTTCGCCATTAATCCACAATTTTTTCAAATCCAGATAAAAATATTTTTATGTGAAAAACGAAAACTTGCAGCGTTATTTCTGAATTGCTTTAAATAGAGACAGACCAAAGTATCAGATCGTTGGCAGTATAGGCTAATAAAAAGGAGATTTCAAAATACAAATGTGAAAGTTCATGTACCTAGATGCTTATTTGCGTAAAAGCAAGCCTAGAAAAAAGAAATCTTTGTTCAGTTATTTCAAAAAAATTATCAATATCTCTACAACTTTTGTGTCAAGATTCATTTTTGCCTTAAAAACTACAAATTTTGACCCCAAGAGTCAATCTTTTTGCCACTCATTGCCACATTAAATTTTATCACTGACCAATAATAATTATTATTTATTTGAACGTAATTCAACGTTTGATAACCTATGAAGGCTAACTTAAGCATTCTTGAATTCTGAGTTACCGCAAGCTTGACACTTGCGAGCCATTTCCATAGTTAACGTCCATATAAGTAAACATAAAGCACGTAAAACTAAACCAGAATAATAACACAATAAAATTTACAAAAACAACACCACTCCCACTCTAGTCAAAAACAAAAAACATGAAACGCCAATGAGACGAAATATGAATGAAAAGTTTGGGCAAAAACCGATCGATAGGGGCGGACCCAATTTTGGTGCGTTGTCTTACTTCAGGTTTTTTAATTTTCAGAAGAAAATACTGGTTTTTCTAGATCCTAAATAACTAAACAAATCTTAAAGAGATGTTTCAATTTAAACAAAAAGGTTACCGTCAACTCATTTTATTAAATTCATACATTGAATGGCTTGTAAAATAATTCCAAACAATGTTTTAATCTTCTTAGCTGCATAGTAATACTTTCGATAGAGTAAGTTTGGCAAACAACGTGGTGGGAGAAACCAACAGTTAAATTTTGGCCTCAATGTTTCATCTATAGTTATTAGATCATTGGTCACAAATGTTTATTCAAAAAAATTAATCACCCCCAGCAATTTATTTTAGTAGCTTCGTCAAAAAGTATTGAACAAAAACTACTTGGATGAAGCTTATTTTAAAAAAGGAACATTTACTTGGTGGATTTTAGAGAAAAAATCAATTTAAAAGTTTAATGCGGGGTTCAATATGAAGGATGTATAAAAAAAATGGGAAATAAGGTAACAGCAGATTCCCACAGAACACATACATATACAATGTTTAGAACAAAAACGTAAATGAAGGGCGAGGCCTAAGTGAAAGCTTTGATTCGCATCCACGGAGAGGCGCTGAGGTGCCTGAAGTTCGTTAGATCTCGAGAAGATAGCGGTATGTGGAATGCCACATTACAGTGACTATACAGGGTGTTTCCTAAAGATTGGTAAAAAATTCGTTGTGTGATTCCTGGGGTATTTTCATGAAAAAAAGTTCCTATAAACATTTGCCGAAAAAGGCTTCCTAAGGGAGCTACGCCCCTTTAAATAGGGCACCCCGACGACGGTTTTTCCTCAATATTTCCGAAACCTTACATACAAAAATCATGAAATTTGGTACATCATACAAACTTTTATTGCTGAATGAGAATTTGAGCTCAGAATTTCAAAATTTTAATCAGGGGCGTACCATACTGGCGGGGTTAAAGGTTAAAAGAATCCAATTTTTTAAATGGTATGGTACGCCAGTATGGTACGCCCCTGATTAAAATTTTGAAATTCTGAGCTCAAATTCTCATTCAGCATTAAAAGTTTGTATGATGTACCAAATTTCATGATAATTGTATGTAAGGTTTCGGAAATATTGAGGAAAAACCGTCTTCGGGGTGCCCTATTTAAAGGGGCGTAGCTCCCTTAGGAAGCATTTTTCGGCAAATGTTTATAGGAACTTTTTTTCATGAAAATACCCCAGGAATCACACAACGAATTTTTTACCAATCTTTAGGAAACACCCTGTATACCAGACAGTGACGACAATAGCGTTCATTGTTTAGATCTACCATAAGTGCGTCCTTCGTGTTTTGTAAGAGTTTTTGAATTGAATGTTATAACTTGCCGATCAAAACTTCGATTTGAATGCCCATCAATAAAAAAAAGTGAAAAAACGAAAAAAAATACAGCGACTTTAGAGGAGTAGTAAGCCCAAGCTGTGATTTGAACCCATGACCTTCTGCACGCTAAGCGAACATCATACCACTGAGCCACCGGGGCCGGAAATGTTAAAAATTTTGGGTACAGCCGCCATGTTGAAGCTAACCTGAGCTCTATTGTCGTCACTGTCTTGTATCTAGTCACTGTATGCCACATGACAGCTTATTAGCTTGTCATGATGATGAATGAAGTCATTTGAACGTCACCCTTTATCTGTAGGTTGTCATTCTTGCTTCGATTTCTCTCTAAGTGAAAAAATGCCCTGGTAATCCTCATCAAAAAACCTATAAGATCGCAGAATACAACCCGGAATACTCTAGGCTCATCAATGTTCCAGACGCCATCGGAAAAGATCCGGAAAAATGCATCCTCCACAAAATAAGGGAAGTCACGATGTCAAAAAACTTTCTGCCAGAAGAACAAATAATGGGATTTCGCCCAGTGTATTCGACAACAAATCACAGTGAGGCCAAGTGACCGATTTCTGAAAAGGTCGAACAAAGGGGAAGAAACAGAAGAAGTGTTCCTCGACGAGTTTCGTACAGCCCAGCCGTCCTACACCACATGGAGCCATGCACCGCTTCCCGAGAAGTCCTTGGCGAGAGCACGGATACAATTATTCTAAAATCACAAGGCACGGCAATCACGACATGCTGTGTTGCCAAGTCATCGAGTAGAGGTTCAATTATTAAGTTTTATTGCAGATTTATAGGTAACGCTCCTGCCCATATGGCTGCTCCTGCCCGAGTAAAAAGGTACGCTCCTGCCCAGGGTAGCCGGTGGATGTTCTCTTAAATATCGTTTAAAAAGTAACGCTGCGCCCAACTTATCTTGTGCTAAGATCTTGTATAACCTCAACTCGTTTCGTCGTTTTCCTGAAAGACTGTCGATACAAAAATGGCAACGTTGCAAATAAATTGTATCCGCGCTTCCGCCAAGGATAAGTCGCTTCCCGAGACCTCCGGAGTGGGTGGCATTTTCTCATAGTCACCATCACACAGGATCAGCGCCCCGCAGCGCAGATAGGAAGCCCACACTGGCCCCATCCCCAGATGGTTCTGAACGAGGCACTGGACATTCAAGAAAAACCCAAAAAACTACATTTATTCGAAGTTTTTGTCTTAATTTGATAAATAAAGACATGACATTTTCAACGTCAAAGTCAATGTCAATGCTTTTAGTAAAGGGAACTGTACAATATATTACAGAAATCTTCAATAATACATTATCAAAGTCTGATAGTTCGATTCGCATCCACTTTATTCCGTGGCGCATTGTTCCGTAAAATTTTATACGTCACTTTGTCTTCTAAACTTTGTATACAGTGAGGACACGTAGGTTGGAAGAGACTCATTTAAAATTCAGAGGTGTTTTCTGGAAAAACGCTCGGACACGTCGATTATTATTCTTGACTGTGGTTTTTTTGATGATAATTTTATTTATACAGGGTGGACCTTTATCTATTATCGAGAAATTTACGATTGATCAAATCGACTGTGCTTCTGAACAATCGTTAATTTATCGATAATTGTTGGGGTTAGGCTAAGGACATGGTACATGAAACCTACTTTGAATTTGATGTAGAATTCGAAAATGTAATACAAAAAGAGGGTTTCCATTTGAAAAAATGAAGTTGATGGTCCTAGCTTATTTTTGGTCTACCCTGTATACTATAATTAGTAACATAATTAGTAATATAATCATCATCACATTACTTACAATTTGACGTAGAGTTCGAAAATGAAATCAAAAATGGGGGTTTCCATTTGAAAAAATGAAGTTGATGGTCGTAACTTATTCTTGGTCCACCCTGTATAAATAAAATTATCATAAAAAAAAACACAGTCAAAAATAATAATCGACGTGTCCGAGCGTTTTTCCAGAAAACATGTATGTATGTGTTCAGTGCAGATTCCTTACAAGAGAATATTGCGATAGACCCCAACTTGTCTTATCCGAAAGTTAGAAAGATATAAAGATAGATAAAGGGTGTCAATGTTAAATTTCGATTTTTGATTTCTTCAAATAACTTTTTGAATAATGCAGTTATTTTGATGAAATTTGGTATATAACGGTAGTTTGACATGCGGAACTCAAATTTTGCCTTGATAAAACTATGAATTGTAGATATCCACTGATTCAAATAGTCATAACTTTTTTGTATGCACTTCTTTCTTATTGAAAAATTAACTTTTTCATCATATTTACATGGAACCTTATAGAAGTGACTAGGAGTAACCTTTTTCAGGATATTTGCACTCAAAGTGATCCATGCGATGTGGTTTTAAATGACAAATTTGGAAAATAAACATAGGTGGCTTTGAAAACGCCGCCCATAGGTTACTTTTGTGATTTTAGGCAGTAATAAACGAAAAAGGCGTACATCGGAAATTTATTTTTTCATACACCTTACCAAGAAGAGAATATTTTTGATAACTCATTTTTGTAGTGAAAAACTTTTTATTTCGAAACATGTAGATATCGCCGTATGTTAAGCTCAGTGAATATAATATTTCTTTAGTTCTGTCCCGATTTTTTTTCGCGAAAGTATCTTTATGCTGGGTTTATACAACATTTACACAGTCATAATCATAATCATAGTCATAATCACAAAAGTTAAAGCAGGTTTTCTTATGTAGCCGTTTATACAACATGTCGCAGTCGTAATCATAATCATAAGCATAACTACTGACCTTGAGAGTTGGTAATTTTCATCTTTTAAGACTAAAATTATGACAAGAATGGAACTGCGCAGGCGTAATAATGTTCGACAGTCATTTGTTTATCGATTTGTGGAATGGAACGTGAGTGGGAACCTGGAACTTGTGGAAAGTGAATATGGTGTTGTTGACAAGCGTTTGTCTGTGTATTTCAATTTTCACTATTGTTGAGTTGATTTTGTGGCGAATTTGGAATCATTGTAGTGACTCTTGTAACATTGAATCTCATTTATGTATTGTGGTTGTGGATTGTGGAATCATGGGGAGTTTCGCTGAAGGAGAAGGATTCTTCATTGAAGCAGTGGAAAAATTTCCAGTAATCTGGGCAAAACTTAAAAATAAATAGGCCAAGCCTATTACTTTCACTTTTTCCTTGCGAACGATCTTCATATTTATCAAAACTCGGTAATTTCAGACAATTTTACACCAAAACCGCAGAATTTGCGCCAAAACTATGAAGGTTAGAAAAACAAATCAATGTTAACATACCACTGATGTATTGCCAGTTTTGAAAGACAAATGCCAGTAGTGAAAATGACTTCAATTTTTATGCTTTGACTGTGATGTTGTATAAACCACCGTCTTATGCGTTATGATTATGATTATGATTAAGACTGTGCTTATGACTATGATTATGATCACGACTATGTAAAATGTTGTATAAACCCAGCTTTAGAGTTGAGGTGTTTGGATATATATTATTTGAGAAAGTTTTAACAAAGGTTGTAACTGTACCCAGAAGCCTGATAGATATGCTCTGTAGTTTTGTGGCGCATCCATAATTTACCTGATTTTTTGGGTATTTCGCCACACCCTATCAAAAAACAATCAAACTAGTGTTAATATAACGGATCTTCTATATTACCTGAAAAAAATTCTATTAGTAAACAATAAAACCTAACAATATCAAACGTTTCAAAAGCGAATCTGCTTTCGTCGTCAGTGGAACCTAAAAAAGAAACAATTAGTTTAAATTCAAAAATTATTCTACGTTTTTTTAGGATTTCGCAGTAAAAAATTGTGTTTTTTTGTGTTTTTGGCACAAAATGTCACTTTTACTGACATTGAAGTGTTTGGTGTTGATTGTTTAACTTTATATATGTTCAGTATTTATTATTCATTTTTTTGGGCTATGTTCAATTTCTTAATAAAGGTAACCATGTATTACTTAGATTTACAGAGCAAGTTGCTACACATTCGTTAGAATTTAACATTATATATGCACTTTCTTTTAGTTTACGTTTTTTAGAACATGGTTCTTTTGTTAAGATTTTTGAATTATCCCAATTTATTCTATGATTATTATCAAATGCGTGTTGACAAATTCCCGATCTATGAAATTCCCTTTTTTTCATGTATGATTTATGTTCTTCAATTCTCTTTTTTAAGGGTCGTGAGGTCTCTCCAATATAAAATTTATTACATTCACAAGGAATTTTATAAATTACATTTTTAGTGGACTCATTAATATTATCAGGTCTAGTATTTGTTAAATTAGAGCGAAGTGTGTTATTAGTTTTGTAAATGGTCCGTATATTATATGTTTGACCTAAACGTTTCAGTTTATGAGAAATTCCAGGTATGTATGGAATAATTAAATTAGTTATAGGTATATTCTGATCTTCTTGTCTAGGTTGTTCAAAACTATCAAAACACTTTTTAATAAAATTTACGGGGTAATTATTTTTTGACAAAACATCTCTAATGAAATCTTTTTCGGATTCAAAATCGTCATTATCACAAATTATTTTTGCTCGATCATTTATACTTTTCACCACACCTTTTTTAATATTCAATGGATGATTGGAATTGAAATT